>JBBPBQ010000002.1:4172029-4193393 GCA_037974755.1 Cicer yamashitae
GTTAAAATGAATTGGGTAATAAATAAGAGTTTTATAAGAAAATACTAACTCCAATCTTTATTATAAGAAAATATTTAGAGATTTTCTTGATCCTAGCTATTTATAAGAAAATTAAAAGATATATACAACTTTTAAGATGTATTTATTCTTTAAAATATTTTTTTTCCTCGTTTAAATGTTTATATAAATAACTCTAAAAACGACTTGAAGAAGTACTTTGTAATATGTACTACATTCGTTACTAAATATAATTAAGACTCTTTTGATAAATTTCGTTATACCTTTTTATAAGTGATATCTCTTTGAATTTTTAACTGCATTAATTATTTATTTACTAACATACTTTTAATTAATTTACATTTTTTTGCAATCAACAAATTATATTATAATATTAACTAATTATCTCTTGTCAAGAATAAACATGTAAAACAATTATCAAAAAATTTAATACAACAAACAATTTTCTAAATTCTCATTATTTTGTCCAATGTCTTATAGTTAGGGAGGAATAGAGTATTATGGTTATGATGGGGTAGACTACCCTTTGAGTTTGTGGAATGAGACATACAAAAGGGAGCCTGTAAATCATGAAGGGAGCACTGCCTATTTTTATGTACATAACTTTTTGCAAATATAGAGTTTGAAACCAACAAAGTTACGTATGCTTTATAAAATTGGCAAAGACTAGGGAACACAAATTCATGCTAAGGATTATATTATTGCTTTGTAACCTTAATAATTTAGTTTCAATGTCCAAGCGTGCGTCTAAATTAAGGACACGACAATAGTGGTCGTCCTTTTTTCTATTTAGATATGCTTTGGCATCTTGTTTGGTTTATACAAGTTAAATTTGGTTTTGGTCTCGTGGGAAATGTACGCATGTCTATCTTAAAATACTTGGCTATAAGAGCGCTCTTGTTTTCTTTAAATTAAATCAACTTAATTTAGTCAATATATAAAAGATCTAATTTTCATTCCATATAGAAAAACGTAAGTGTTTCACGTTGAACTATTAGTTTAGTGTTTATATATAGTTCATACACATTATGCATATTTAACTAAAAATGGAACAAATAGAAAGCTTGGAACTTGTGTGTAGCTATAAGCCGGTCCATTGGGACAAATGAGGATGCGTTTTGATAGGGAAAAAAAATCCATATATATATAGAGAGAGAAGTACAAATGGAAACTTTAATCTAAATACAAAAGAATAAAAATATAGTACTTAAAAACTTTGTTAAAATAAAATAAAAAGAAACAAATGAAGGAGGTGGATAGATTTTTATTTATTTATTTTATGTTTAAATATTTGATTATTGCAACTGCACGATACACCAGTAATAGTTAAGGTCAAAAAATAATTAAAGTTTGATCAAATATTATTACAATTAAAAATTAAAATTTGGTGTTCTAAATTAATTTAACTTTAACTAAAATTCATTAATTAATAAAATTAATTGGGTATGGTCCACAAAATTAGAAATTTTAAAAAAAAATTTAAACAAGAGTTTATTATAAAGTAATATATATATATATATATATATATATATATATATATATATATAGAGGTTATAACTGAAAGAGTGTGCATTTTATGACAACGAGATATCACATAAAATGATACTCCAACCACTACAAGAAAACATTTATTTTGTGGTCAACTTAAAAAATATTTTGTGGCCGAAAAAAATCCTTACAAATTATTGACCGAAAAAACCTTCATAAATACTAAAATTCAAATTGATTGTTATTTGTGGCTGAAAAAACTCTCACAATAGACTAAAATTTCAACAGGATTTTGTTGAGGCTTAAACCCTCACAAAATCACAACGTTGGAGCATTGTAAGGGCTTTGGCCTCCACAAATTCTTATTTTTCTTGTAGTGAATATGACATCATATAAAAATAGATGCATCCATATATCAAGTAAGTAAACAATGTCGATAAGATATGTGAATACAATGTATTTAGTCCATTTTTATTGTGTTTGAATTATTTTCACCTTATTTGTTTTTTGTGATAATTCAGTTTTATTCCACTCCTTAATTTGTACTGTTCTACACCTTTTATACCTAACAAAAGTATACTTCTTAAGAGGGGAACAAATACTCTCTTTGCGGGATTTTTTATATATATTCATATAGGTCAAATAATAGGGTAAAGAGAAGTGTAGGTAATTTTAGTCAAAGACGCTTTGGATATTAATGCATTGGCCAAAGTAAAGATGAATAACAAATTCTACATGAACTTGTGAAAAATGGTGGTTTTTGAGTTAAAAACTAAAACATATTAGTGTTTGCAATTTGATTGAGTAAAAGAATGTCAACCCTTAAAACCCGGCGATCTTTTGACAAATTAGCACGAAACTACTTACTATGGATTATCATGTCTCTGTCGCTCTCATTCAACCCAAAATATTCCTTTGTCATTGTTCCCAACAAAGTGCCTAATTATGTGAAATATTGCTACTCATGGCTTAGGCATAAAGTTGGTTATTTCTATTAGACAATTCTTTTATAGCTAATAATATAAGTGGTTATGTTAGTTAGTATGTGCTTATATACTCCAAACCTTACAACTAATCACTTAAACCTTACAACTAATCACTTAGCCACATTGAAGATTCAAATTGAAATCATTTTATTGTAGTCGCCGCCTTCAGGCCTTTTTTCTTTCTTTTTAACTCTTCAATATGTGAAGACGAAGTGATTTGAAGGTCATTTTTGGACCTAAAATTACATCTCTAACTCATTTTTTTTCCTTTTAATTAAAGAAGTGTCTTTCATATATATTTAGTTTTTTTTTTGTGTTAGTGTGGCATTTGATTTTATGTTGTGTTGCGGTGTTCGTTTCTTTCAAATTGATAAATTAACTTCGATCAAATATAGATTCAGATTTAATCAATGATTTTAGCGTCTTCAACGTCAGCTTTAAAGGCATGTGTATTCTAGAGACTTCAATTTAATTGGTTATATTTGTAGGTTTTGTTACAATTGTAAGCATTATGCCGTTTTATGCTATTAACTTGAATATTGTGAATTTATTTGTATATTTATCCTTTTTGATTTTAGTGATTTAGAATTGAATTGTTCTCGGTCGATGTAATTTTTATCAATTTGGATGAAGGAATATAATTTTTAGTAAAAAAAAATGAAACTACTATATGTGATTATGTATTGTATTCGAGAAGTTTGTACATTCAAATGAGACAGATACAATATGAGATGGAAGACGCATATTGATATTTTAGTCCTAAGATAAAATTTGGTATAAATAATCATTTTTTGAGGCATGTGTCACTTAATTGACCCTAAAATGTGAGATGAATAAAATATTTTATTTGTAGCTTTTTAACTATTGTTTTTGTAGAAAAATTTTGTTCTTATTTATTAATAATTTTTAAAGTTCACTGTAACATTAATTATTGTTTTGTCAATATATAATACATTTAATTATTTATTACAAAGAGAAAAATAAATGAAATAAGTTAATAAACGGTTAAAAATATTATAAGAAAGTCTCATAAATCTTTATGGAGTTGATCACTCATATGGAGTTTTCTTGTAGTGATAGTTCCCTCTTTCTACTATGAGTGTTTTTACTCTTTTCAATGCATTTACGTTTCTTATAAGGTCCTAATTGTGGGTGTTGAAGCCCTAGTTGAGACGAGTAACCTTCTGAGATATGTAGCGTGTGGGTGTGAGGATGAATCTCGTCGAAATGACATGTGTTGGTTTATAGGAGCAATTGATAATCGTGAAAAATAATATGAAAATGTTAAATCAAATTGCCTATAAATCAAGATGGGTGTGCTAAGTCATATTTTTTTAAATTATTTAATCAATTAGTTTAATTACATTAATAATTTTATCAAACTACATCTATAGTTTAAATAATATCATAAGTAATTAGTGTCTAGATGGACACTTCTGTATTCGTTTATTTGCAATAACGTGTTTAAATTATAAGTTGTAATTTTATGTGTAATTTTGAATTTGATGGCTAATAAAATATAAAAGAAAAGATGGGCACATATAGAAAAATAATTTGACACTCATAATATTAATTGAAAATAATATGTTTTGATAGTTTGGTAATTGTAATATGAAAGAAAAAAAAAACTGATATATATTTAGGGTGAGAAAATGAAGTTTGTTTTCTCTATTCTAAGGGAATTAAGTAAAACATAAATAAATAAAATAACCATTTAAAAAGTTAAAAAATTAATAGTAACTGCTAAGAATAAATGTGATGGTATTTTTTTTGAGGAAAAGAATACCAAATTCCTTTCTTATTTATTTATTTATTTATTAAAATAAAATTTAGATAAGTTGAATTATAGGATTTATTTATTTAAAGAACTTTGAATATTTACAGATCATCAAAATTAAATTTAGTGTGAATCAACTTCTTAACATCTATATATTTTCATCAACAATTCATTTCCTTTATTATATGTATAGATGTAACAATCGCATCAACATTTAAAATCAGGATATATCTGGAAGATTCAAGCTACTGATGATTAAAGCTTAATTCATTTTCAAGAGCATAATTAATTAATCCTATCAAAAGGGCGTGCGAGTTAGGTACATGGTTTTGTTTACATTCCATAGGTTGCCCTCAAAAAATAGATTTATGGAATTTCATAAAGTTGATTGAACACTTTCTTACAAGTTCTTAAAAATGTTGCACTTCAATTTGTATTGGCCACGAAGTCATCAAGATTCCCAATGATATATCCCAACTATTGTTAAAAAATGTTTAGGAAGTGATCTGATAGTATAATTGCCACTTTGTTGTATATTGATTACGATGTCACCCATACAAAGGCACATTCTAATTTACTTTTCCTTATAACTGATGTAATAGTAATCAACAAATTATATCTTTTAGTTTTTATAATTGTACTAGCTTAAATGACCCATGCTTTAGATAATGAATTGAAATTTTATGTGTTATTGTTTTAATAATAATTATTTTTTAATAATTATTAAAACAATAACACAAATAGAATTATTAATACAATGTCATGTCTTCTCTTATTACTATATGTATATTCTATTTGGAATCTTGGATATTAATATATTCTATGTGAAATAATGTACTTAATTAGATCTTATTTTTTGTCTTATCTTTTCGATTTTTAAAAGAAATGATTGTGGTAATAAGAAGCTTAACCAAGAGATAAGTAAATTTGGCTATAAAAATTAAAAATTATTTAATTTATTTTTCATTTTTCAAAACATTTGATACAAATAGTTAGATTTAAGGCATGTCCGTAAATATATATACAAAGAAAGATGCAGCTTCTCTAATTTACGGGCCAACTATTTTGCGGCAGTTAAAAATGGGGTATGTGGCGTAACCGTCGTAGTTTGATCTTTGCGACAATTTCTCAACCGTCGTAGATTCGTGCGCCGCGAGACTGTTTTGTGATGTTTAAAAAAACCGTCGTTCCAACTGCCGCAAATATTTGCGACAGTTCTAACCACCTCCAACAAAGTATTTAAACCATCTATTTTTTTTAGAAAGGTATTGCGACAATTACAAACTAAAGCTATTTATTTTTTGCGACGGTTGCGAACCGTCGCAAACTTAAATTCTTTTTTTTTTTTGCTTTTTTTTTTTTCTTCTCATTTTCATTAATTTAACTAAAATAAAAAATATTCATAAATCTCATTCATATAACTAAAATACACAAATATAAAATTATAAATAAACCTCATTCATATAATATATTCAAAAGTAACAACCACACATTAAATTTAATTAAAACAATAAATAAATTAGTTTAAATATTCAAAAACCAAAACATTAATAGAGTGACTGAACATGCAAAACAACAACATCAAACTTAGTTCATAAATCATCTAGATAGTCCATAATGATGTTGTTCCATGATTAGACCGACAACTAGAATCAGAAGAACGTTTTCTATCTATTGGCGATTCTAAGTATGTGTTGCCTGAAAAAACATATAGGTATATATATTAAATTCAGCCTCACTTTTTCATACATAATCAAGACTTTAATATTAACATCAAACAAGATCAAATGCTCAAAATCAAAACATGCAAACATCAAACTAACTCCTCGATTTGATAGTGGTAATAAACAACTCAAAATCAAATATTATTTCTTGCATTTCATTAAGAAATAATTTCAAATGCGGAGTCTTAGAAATTGGAGAGCAAATATTTATTATATATAGAGCATTATAAACCAATAATCTTCTATCATATCATAGATAATGAAAATAAGAAAGACAAAATGTTGTTTACTAAGCATGTGAAAGTTGTCTATATGCAATCAACAAACTAATTTATATGTGGTCTTTGTACCAATTTGTGGTCTTTTTCCATCTGCACGTGAATTATTAGCATTTTAGAGGAAAAGTTTTGGAAATACAATAAGAAAACCATAATGTATTATAACCTCACATCTTTAAGATTCATGCAAGAAAAATGATACAAAAGAAAAACTAACATCCAAGCAAAAAGCAACGATCAATCTACAAATGAAACACCACAAATACAATGAAACGAAGAACAACATGATATAATATCAATTCACAAATCCTAGAATGCCATGGTATAATATCAACTCACAAGCCCCACAATACCACCATCCAACAAAGGTACCAAACTCCCCAATGATTTTTATTATGGAGCTCATTTTATTGGTACGTTAGGGCTTCGCCACTGCAATACACAAGATTACATAAGAACTTAAGAAGTAACGGTTAAGAATCCCGTTTCAAAATGGTGCAAAAAGAAATTATAACTAGTCCACTAAATCAAGATATTCAAATTAGTGATAAGTTATTATAGTCAACTAGATTATAACATTATTTAAGGACTTGCTTGAGCAATAAAGTTGCTGATCATAAAAAAATAAAATGTCCATGGTTTAAGTTTTGGTCACATATCTAAATTTTCAGTTGTAGAATAATCATGCAGTTTATGTTATGTTAATTAATTTTGTCTGTTATTTAGAATTGAATAATTTATATCATATAATTAGTTAACATTGAAACATTTTTAATCATAATTTAAGTCGAACAATGTAAAATTGTAACTGCGTCACACAGCTACAATATGAAATCCAATTTCCTCCGGCCACGTTGCTTATTGTTTATCCAAACTACATTTTTGCTGCTTTGTTTTTTTTATAATTTGTAAGCAATATTCAGTTTGGTATTGTTTTTCAAAACAGAATTGTTTGATACCCATTATTGGAGTGTACCATTTTGCTTTTTGCACCGTCTTAGTAGCTTTTTAATTTTAAATTTAGTTTCTCAACCAGAATGATAAGATGGTTAGAAAAGGGAATTATATAGATAAATTATTGCTTACACATTACAAGTGACAAAAGCATTGCTTACGTCCTCACAAAAAAATATTGCATTATATAGTATTGCACATATAAGAATTTCAATTAATCAACAAAAGCAACACAAACTTCACAAGCAAATAAGTTTTTTAGTTTTATACATGTGATTGTCATGTAACAACTCAATATTTGCACGATTTTGTATGCACAGTGCACATATATCACAATCATCGATTTATGCACAACTATTATTAGCAGTTGAACTCAGATTGTTAATGAAATTGACTATATACAAAAAAGGATAATAATGTTTAAATATCAAAATGAGAAATTAAGTATGGTATATTTCATTTTTACTTATATGGGGTATTTTTTTAAATCTGTATATGTATAAGATGAAAAGGAACCTAAATGGATATTAATATGTTGTAGCCGTCGTAGATAAGGAATATATAGAAATATGCCTTGCATCAAGACAAAATTGTTGAATTATACTACCTTAGTCGCAAAAATATTATTATATCTTTTCACATAGATTAACGAGAAATTATAAATGAATAATAATACTTTTTATCTAATTAATTTCTTATTAGTCATTGGTTAATGAATAATGCTAATTTCTTATTGTAAGTTTGTAACTTGGGGTAATCACCATTTTCATTATCAATACAATTTTCATATTATATTTTTTTTATATAATTTTATCTTATTAATAGCTTCTATATCAAGAATTATAATACAATATTTGAGTATGTCTATCAACTCATCAATTGCGAAACTTTCAAAAGATGGTTCAACCACTATGTAGACAAAAAAGAAGAAAAGAAACAAGAGTATGGAGATCTACATGATCTTTAAGATGGTGTTGAAGAATTTTTTTGAAACTTCAATGTTCCAATCAACAACCAAAAAAAAAAAGAGTAAAGTTGTTTCCAAGATAAAAAAAAATGGAAGAAGAAGAAGGTTCTGCATATACAAGGAAGTTCCAATTTTATTACTTTTAACCAAATTGATATTTTATCTTCTATCCATAAAAATAATATATAGTTATACTTGTTAATTAATTAGTTAGTTTATTTGGTTAAACTTATTAATTTGTTAATTAGTTAGTTACATTTGTCAATTATTTTTATTGGCTACATAAGCATGATTGTTAGTTGATGTAATCATCATTTTCATTATTAATTCGATTTAAAAATTATACTTATCTTTAATTTTCACTCATCAATGGCTTCTATCAAGTAACGTCATGGCTAACATTTGTTGGCATTTAGTAACGATTGCATACAAAATAGAAAATATATCAGAAGCACCAAATAAATCAGGCGGCATTGCTATCTTCCACCCAAACCACACCTAAAGAAATTATACCAAACTTGGGGAGAGAAATGACAAATCTCAAAAAGATGTTTCACAAATTCTCATGTGTCTAGTAGTGACTTTGTCTAAAAAAATATTTGACACGGGAATGGAATGAATTTGACTGGAGCAGAACTCATCCAAACTTTTGTAGATCTTGGAACTTAACCCTCAAGAGGGGCGAAGTTATTTTTGTTAATAAGCTATCCCATTACTATTATGTCGATTTGTATCAAAACAAAACACCTTACCAAAATGGAAAAAAAAACACCACACTATGATGGAAAAATCAAAAAGTGTCACAAATCACAACAAAAAGTATAATATTATTGGAACACAAAATTTGACATAAAATAAGACACAAATACAATACCGTAAAAAATACATGGGGATTACATTTTGTATTTGTGTTCCAATACACAGTATCGTATTTGGGTTTTATTTTGTATTTCAATAACATTACTCCAACAAAAAATATAAAAAAAAAAAATTAAATTTGTGTCAAAACTACTTATTTTAATAAAATAAAATAAAATTTAAAGAGATAATTTAAACAAAAAAATGATCGTAATCTACCATTCATTAATAGATAAAGATGAAAAGAATAAAGTTAAGGTTTAAGAAAGGCAGTTGAAAAAATCTTTATATATAGTTAATTTTAACTTTTAAATATATCTAGTAATGTGAACAGAAAATTATATTTAAGAATAAATATTTTATCAAATAAATGCTTATTAATTAAATCAAGGAGATATGAAGAATAAAACATGTACCTAGTGAAGTAACATTAACCGATATACCCAATGAGCACGCAAGTGCACACAAAGAAAGGAGAAAAAGTCAAAAGAGTCATCCTCTACTTAATTACTACAAACTGCAATTAATTTTTTGTCCAAACCTTAGTTAAATAATCATTAGTACTCCTTCCTATTCCCAAACCCAACTCAACTCTTTTTTCCTACCACAATAACATGCATATGCATTCATTTTTCCAAACTTAGCTCCGTCCATGTGGAAGACTATTTATAAAAAGCCTCACCACTCTTTCCTTGTAATAATAATCCAACACCAAAATCTCTCTCTCTCTCTCTCTCTACTTGTTTATATATCTCGAAGTTATATATATAAATATTAATCAATGGATGTAATTAAAGGAAGAGAAAACAACAAAAAGAAGAAGAGCATGGTGAGTAGTAGTAGTTGTAGTGAGGATGAGATGGATCTACGAAGAGGGCCATGGACCATAGATGAGGACCTCACACTCATGAATTATGTTGCTACTCATGGGGAAGGTCGTTGGAATACCCTAGCCCTCGATGCTGGTAATTCGTAACTTCATTATTTATTTATTTCCCTTATAATTGTTTTTCTAAAATATTACTTAATTATATCATTACCACCAATTGATATTTAGTGGAAATGCATAACATCCATTGAGTTGGCATGTAAAAGCCAAACTTTGTGGTTTTGTGACTAAATATGATCATATGATAGTGAAATGAGATATATGCACTCCTCGCCGAGCCTTCAATATATCACACATGTCATATATGTGGATGTAGTTAATTGTGTCTAGCTAGCTAGCTAGGTTTATTATTTTCTTAATATTTGATATATAATATCATGAATTGGTTGGTGACAATTGCTTTGCATACCCACTTGTGATATATAAAAATGGATTCACACCTCCACCAAAAATCTTTCATTTAATGTTTAGGAATAAAACTGGGATACTCTCTTTTTTCCCTTATTAGTAATGATATTTTTTTAATATACTTATATATAGAGAGTGTTTTATCAATTTGAGTAATTGTTATATTAGGTCTCAAGCGAACGGGAAAAAGTTGTAGATTGAGGTGGCTTAACTATCTTCGTCCCGATGTTAGACGAGGAAACATCACACTCGAAGAACAACTTTTGATTCTTGAGCTTCATACTCGTTGGGGTAACCGGTAATTAAATACTATATATATGCCAAACATTATCCATGCATCAATTTATAATATACCAATTTCTTTAACAAAATATATACCAATTATTCCCACCTCAAATTTGTTTATTACCCACTTTTTACAAATTTATGTTTTCGATAAACCCTCACAATTTTTGGGTTGAGTATCTAGTATTCTCTATTTTATGATAAATCTTTATTTGCTTTTAAAAAATATTTTTGTTTTTAATTATAAGCATTCATTGTATTGAAGAAAGTGGGTGTTCATAAATTACGTACACTTAATATGATTCTCAAACAATTTGTGATTCTTTAGAGTATTGGAATACCAATTATTTTCTTCTTTTTATTTTCTATTAAAATTATGTGCATCATTTCATCAATGTTAACTTTTTTTTTTTATTATTAATTTTAACGAAACTTGTTTAATGATTATTGATTGAACCAGATGGTCGAAAATAGCTCAATATTTACCGGGAAGAACTGACAACGAAATAAAGAATTATTGGAGAACTCGTGTACAAAAACTTGCTAAACATCTCAAATGTGACGTGAATAGCAAACAATTCAAGGACACCATGCGCAACCTTTGGATGCCAAGACTAGTTGAACGCATTCAAGCAGCCGCCGCTGCCACTACCACCACAAGCGTTGCCGCAAATAACACATACACCACCAATAACGGCGACAAATTATTAATGGGGTCAAGTTCAACAATTATAAACAATGAATTTGTGAGTTCACAACCACATATGACACAAAGTTATAGTACTCAAGAATACAACAATACATCCTCATCATCAAATTCATTTGGGAATAATAAGGTCTCAACAACATTATTTGATTTGGATGATAATAGTAACTATTACACAAAGGATAATAACCCTAATCGTAATTTAGATTATTATCAACCATCTCATCAACATAGCTTCTCAGATTGCATCACAAGCCCGTTTGGATTATTTCCTCAACAAGAATTGGATTTCCAATCCATGGAGCCAAACACACCGTGGATTATGCAAAGTGGGGACTCCACAGACATTTTTTGGAATGCTGAAAACATGTTGTTTTTACAGCAACAACTCATGAATGATACCATGTAATAAAAACATATTTAATTAATGGGAGACATGGGAGATACTTTATAATGAAAATAAAATTAGAAAAATCATATTTAGGACACACACAAAGGATGTATTGACATATATCTTAAATTGTGGATTATAAATATATAGATTATAGCATAATTAAAAATAAGGAATTGGAGGGAAGGGATTATTTTTCAGTTTTTAGTTTTTTTCCCTTTAAATTTTGTGAGGAGGTTTGTGAAATATTGTAATTTATACTTTCTTTATATGATTTCATTCTTTGGAATTATTAACTTTGTGCTGATGCTTTATTTAATTGATATATGTGTGATCTTAATATATATAGTTCCAATATAAATGCTTCTTTGGTAATAATTGGTAGCTATAGTGTGAGTGCATTATAGATTAATGTTTTCGTAGACATGATTAAATAGTAATAATTTAAAGATGAGCATAATTAATGGTTCCATATAGCATGTCTTTTTCATTCTCAAAGTCCCTACTTAAACTGTTATTCTATTAGAAATCACACAATTTAAAGTTAGAAACCTTGTCCACGGGGTCTGAACCAAACCCTTCTTCCAAAGTGTTTCTAGATTATTAAAGAAAAAGGTGACAAAAGATGGTAATTTTTAAGACGTGGTATTATATAAATGGTTAGGTTCAAGTAGGCCATTAGGGACAAAACTATCAAAAGCTCAAGTATAGATGGCTTTCAATATTTAGTTAATTAAACAACATGAAGCTTAAGTCATGCTTGACGTACATGATTTTTTTTATAATAATTTATTTTATATATTTTTTATATTTTACTTTTTTTTTTCAAATTAAGTTCAATGTAATTAAAGATGATAAGAATGTCAAAATATTATTTTAAAATCCATGTATAAAAAAGGATGTCTACTCTGACTTGTCCAAAAGTAAACCTATTTATAGTAAATTTTAATAAAATATTATATTTATTCTCATTTATTAATATTGTTATTATTATTATAAAATTTATATTTTACTAAAATTTGTAAGGGTCTACTTTGGACTCTTTTTGACTGATACATATTAGATTTCAATAAAATAATAAAACATAAATAAAATAAAGATAATGTTTTTATGATTATCAAAAATAATTTATTTTTCAAATTAATGGTACTCTAATTATTTACCACCAAAGTACAATTTTCAAGGACCGAAATTCTTCTCACGCTTGTTGGATTTCGTACGGCTAAGATATTTTTACTAGGATATATAAACTTTTGTTTAACTACTGCTAGTACTTTCAAGATATTTTTAGTCCAAGGGTTTTAAGCTTTTATTGGCACAATATGATAGCTAGTTTCGTTTTTTTAGGCAAGCAATATGATATATTCAAAGTTTCAAGCTGGACAAAGACTAGGTCGATCTAAGTTTTGTAAAGTTTGTTTGTCAAAAAATTTAAAATTTGTAGTTTGTTATATGCTTTTTTATTAGACTAGAGTATGATCTTTTTAAAAGTCTTGTATGACTTTTTACTATATTTAAAAGTTTGTTTCATATAAATATTTTTAAATAAATAATTAGATATATTTTAAATAGACTAACAAATTAATAGGTCAATTGATAAAATTAACTAATTTTTTAAATTTAACATGATATTTTAAATAATTTAATATTATATTACATCATATTTCAATTTTATTTTATTATAATATATTTAAATATGTCATAATATGATTAAATTACTAAAAGGTTAGCAAACTTATATTGCATGATAATTTTAAAGGGGACTAAGAAATTGTGATTAAAACGAAATTTTTAAATTTTATAGAGATTAAAAACTTGTTTAACCCTTATTTATATTATCTTAATTAGTAGAAATAATGATAAAACATTTTTATTCAAATTTTCAATATGATAATAATTTGAAATAAATAAAAATATGAAAATTTTATTATGTATATAAAAATCAATTGAAATATTGTTCTTTTATATGATATATTTATAGGTTAGTTCGTTAATCAAATTTACCAAATACTTCAATTTTAATTTGTTGTAATTTTGTGTCTATAACAATTCACGAGCAAATACAACCTACAATGAATTTGTAAAACAATAATATGAAATAAAACTTGAGGTGTCTCAAATGACTATTTTTAAGGATTTATTCGTCCAATGAACGCAAATCCTCAAGATACAACATGTTCTTGAGTTTATGTCTAAGAGAAAAAATGTACAGCGAGAGAGATGAGAGAAAAAAAGGAGTCGTGGAGTAGCCTAATCAAATACTCTTTTCGTCTTATAACGAGTGTCGTTTAAGATTTTTGTACACATATTAAGAAATACAATAATTAGAAGAAATAGACAAGTGATTTTACTAAATTGTTCATTTTAAACATTGATATTTTTTCACTATTATCAATGCAAAGTATAGTAATGTTTTAAAAGTTATGTATATAGTAATCATTGAAGGATAATATAGAAAAATAATAATTAAAGTTACATTAAAAATTGTAAATGACATTTATTTTGAAATATTTTTTTTAGTGACACTCGATACTACCCCAAATAAGAGAAAACAAAATAATTTTTATAAGGCTTAATTGCAGTTTTAGTCCCCCTATTTATACTGATTCACGAAATTAGTCTCATATTTTAGAAGTCGACAATTTTGGTCCCTCCTTATGATTTTTTAACAAAAAAATGGCAACGTGACATGCTTTAAATAACGTGTCATATAATACGATGATGTATAATGATTAACACTCATAAAATCGAAATAAAACACTGTAAAACTTAACTTTCAACTTCAGAAATTTTTCATACTTGTAATTTAATTAATGATATATAAATAATTAATGCATCTAGATAGTTCTACATCATGGAATTGTATCTCACGTTATTTAAAATACGTCAAATCGTCATTTTTTAGTTCAAAAATCTAAGAGAGGGACTAAAACTGTCGACTTTTAAAATAGAAGGACCAATTTAGTAAATTGATAAAAATAGAGAGACCAAAACTGCAATTAAACCTTTTTATAATAAAACATATTTTCGTATTTCTCACAGTATATTTAAATTTTTTGAAATATAATCAAAATTTACGACATGTTTTATATTAATGCGCACTTCGACCTTCTCTCTTTTGTACCGTTTGCTACATTAACATCCTATGTCAAGATTACATCATTATCATTGATCGTTCATTGCGTGAAGCTTTGTATTGAAACATGGTTGCAAGTTAAGGTTTTATTTCAAAGGGCCTAACCTCGTAAGTTGAATTAAGGTGTGCAAAGAAGTTAATATGATTTAGTTTTCATTTTCCATTGGTAATGTATTGCCTCAAAATATGTAGAAGATCTTTTCAACCCGTAACTGAAAAAATGCATGCTTGCATCGGAATTCCGCTTAAAGTAAAAACATGTTTTGCATTTATTTCATTCTTATCTAAGACAAAGTTAATCAGATTTGATGGAACATTTCTTTTATGCCAAGGAATTAAAAAAATAAAAAAGTTAAGGTCTCACAAAACTATCATTACAATAATAAGGAGAGTTGCATAGAGTTAAGGAGAACAAGTCGAAATTATAATAGTTGCTTGAAGAGAAGAATCATCATGTTTAGTATATTAATTTGCGCAAAAAATTTCTTCACACAAAATGTAGGTAAATCTGAGGTCTTAATCATAGAACATGTACTTTTTAATATGATATAAAACAATTTTTCGTTGTTAATTAGGGTTTGAGGATAGGTTTTAAAAAGAATATATAAGGTTTACATAAATAGAACATTTAATTCGTATATACTCTACTAATGAAAACCAAACCATTCATAGACTACGTATATAGATTGGATTCACCCTTTGCTTCCAATTAATTATTAGTATCTAGTCTCTCCTAGAAAAGAAAGGTATGAAGGAAAAAAAAACGTGGTTATATGTTTATTGTCCACTATTGAGAAAGTAATCAATAATACGTTTTTTTTTGTCAACAAATAATATGTTTGATTTAATATAAAATACGTGGTTAGTCTCCACCTAGTTGGGCTTCATCAGCTAACAGATCCCCATCTAGCCCAAATATAACATGGACATGTTGAAAATTTGACCCCGTACCCCCACATTTATACTTGTACCCCCCAAAACGCTGTGAATTGACCATAATACCCTTGTATATAATAAAAGCTACAGTAATTTTTCATTTCCTCACTTTCACATTTTCGGTACACAACAAGTAAGTCAAAAATTTCCATTTTACCGGAAAACTTTTTTCAAGATTTCTGATACAGAACACTACTCCGAAAAACTTGAAAAAAGAATTCCGGTACAGAGCATATTACCGGAAATGTTTAAAAAAGTGTTCCGGAAATCTTTTTTCAAGTTCTCCGGAAACTTTGTACTACCGGAATTGTTAAAAGAAGTGTTCCGGAAGTTACCGGAAATGTTGTTTCAAGTTCTCCAGAAATTATTCTTACCGGAAACCTTGTCTATGACTTTTCCGGAAGTTTCCGGAAAACTTCACAAACAAGTTTTCCGGTAATTTGGTTTTTTTTTAAAAAAATTATTTTTGTTATTATGTTATTATTTATTTAATTTATCTGATTTTGTTTATATTTTTTTTTTCAGTGGGTAGGGCAAGAGGTAAAGATGGTAAAGGGATTGCAAGACCGCATGATTTTGAAGGTTCATCATCTATGTATGCTGGTCCTGATAGAGTTCGTCCGACTGCCTCGCGTAGAAGGCGGCGATTTATGATTGAAGATGATAGTATGGAGGACCAGACTGATATCTCTATTGCTGAGGAGGTTCAGGCAGTACATGATGCGGTACCTCAGGAGCATCAGGTGCATGAGAATGTACCTATACAGGAGGAGGATGAGGAGGAGCATGAGGAGGTACCTGTACAGGAGGAGGTACCTGTACAGACTGAGGCACCTGTGCAGAGGAGGGAGACACCTGTGCTGACTCGATTTCCTGGAGGGCCGAATGATCTGTCGGTCCTTAGTCAATACCGGCATCATGTGTCGGCGAGACTCTGGTTTGGCGAAGTAAGTTAAATTAATTATTATTTATGTTATATTATAGTTAATTATTAATTATGTTATATATTTAAATAAATTTAAATTAATTATTATTTATGGTATATATTTAATTAAAGTAAATTAGTATATATTTAATTAAATTTAAATTAATTATTATTTATGTTATATAGTAAATTAACGTTAAATTAATAATTATTTATGTTATATATTTAATTAAATTTAAATTAATTATTATTTATGTTATATAGTTAATTAACGTTAAATTAATAATTATATATCGTCCAAATTTAATTAACGTTAAATTAATTATTATTTATAGTGTATTAAAGTTAATTATTATTTATATTATATATTTATGGTGCATTTTAATATTATATGCAGGAGCGGCCAATGTTAAAAATTGTTGCACATGGAAAAAAATTGCAACAATTTACTCCACCCGTTCTCCCACGAAGTATAGAGACGTGGGTGAATGTATCTTGGTTAGGACCACTCCAGTGGGGGAGTCCGAAGCTGATTGACAACAGCTTGATTTCTGCTTTTGTGGAAAGATGGCACCCAAAGACATCGTCATTTCACATGCCTTTTGGTGAAATGACGATAACTCTTGACGATGTTGCCAATTTGTTAGGCATTCCTATTCGGGGTGAGTTCTACACTCCACCAGCTGACATAGATAGAGTATCGGCATGTAATCTTGCCGTTACTTTATTAGGTGTGCCTCCTGAAGAGATATGGGAGGAAACTAAAAAAATCAGGGGTGCATACTACAGGCTGGATTGGCTGAAAGATGTGTTCAGAAGGCAGTGTCGGGCCGAACGATTTGATTGTGCAGCACGGGCGTATTTGCTGAATCTGATAGGGAATACTATCTTGGCAGATAAGAGTCATACACTGGTCAATGCGAAGTACTTCATATGTTCAGAGATTTAGACGGTACCAGTAGATACGCTTGGGGTAGTGCTGCACTGGTAGTTCTGTATGAGTACCTCTCTGATGCTAGCTGTTACGACACGAAACAGTTAGGTGGATATATGTCTCTACTGCAGGTGGATATATGTCTCAAAGTAAGAAGGGTCTCGATATACATCGTACCCATCTGGCTTCTTACCTTTACTCTTCTTTACACGACCTTTGGTTTTAACTTTTTCAGATGGTTGACACATTGAACTTATAGTTGGAAAAGCAAGTTCACGCACCTTCCCCTTCAACACTCGTTTTCCAATCACATCAAGTGATCGAAACCGTTTCCACAAGGCATTCATCTCTGTAGACATATCTAATTCTGATCCATCTTCTGTGTCTTGGAGTTCGCATTCCATGCTTAATTTTCTCCATTGAGAATCCACAGAATCTAGAGGAATTGGTTCACCCATCAATTTATATTTTGCCAATTCACAAGCACAAGGTAACCCGTATGTCCTTCTAAGAGAGCACCCACATACAGATGAATCAGTACCCACCCACTCAACTTTCTCGTATTCTACAGCAATACGTATTTGAGCTTCTCTAGAGACAAATGTATTCAATCTCTGATAAAATGGAATGTTGTGTTCACGATCTTCGTCGTAGAAGCTTTTCTGAAATGAACCTCTGATTTTTTTATGCTGCAATCTAATCATATTGTTCATAGCTTCCCAACATTTGCACATGTCACCCATGCTGTGTTCCAACATTAACTTTAGTTTCCAATGAGCTGACTCAACCCTATCATTACATGTAAATTGTCACAATTGAGCATGCCAACAATATATAATATAATTACAAAATCAAATTTTTAGAGTCACATGACATACCTGTTACTCGTTGTGTTCCCCATATGCATTACTCGATTTGTCCATGCTTCAACAAACCTTCCTTTATGAGGAGTCAGCCAAGTGTCTTTGACATAGTCAACAAACTCTTTATTGTCGACACATGATTGCTCAAACTTTTGCAAACGCATTATATACTCTTTTTCATCACTGCAATACATAATGTCTTTCCACATATGCAATACCAACTCTTGTCTATCTTTTAAGACATATTGACTGCATTTTGCTCCAACATTTTTCTCGATATGAAATCGACAAAGCAAATTAACAGCATGTGGAAATACAACACGAACTGCATTCATCAATGCAAGATCTCTGTCTGTCACAATTACTTTAGGAAATTTGTTTTGTGTGACAAACAGTTCTTTTAGCCTCTCTAATGCCCAGCAAAAGTTTTCTTCCCGCTCACATTCCAAATAACCAAATCCAATTACAAATGTCATCTCTGTTGATGTCATACCAACAATTTCAAGTAATGGCATCCTGTATTTATTGGTTTTGTAGGTATTGTCCATAATCAACACAATCAGAAACAAATTCAACAACTTCACTGAATCTGGATGCGCCCAAAAAATATCTTTCATAACATCTGAGTCTTCACGCTTTCTATTCCAACACACATATTTTGCATCCTCAATTAACTTGAATAAATGTTGCATCTCTATTCTATTACCTCTCACGTGCAATCGAATCGTACTCCTCTGTTTATATACTTGTGAGATCTTAGTAACATTATTCTTATCTCGATCTTGCAATGATTGTAATATGTGTCTCGGTGCAACATTATATTTTGTTAACTCATTAACATGCTTTTTTTCTTCTTCATCTAAGCGTCCAACAAATGCATGCCCCTCCAAAGTATCAGGTAATTCATGGTTGTGAACTCCACAAATTACTTTAATTGTCCATCCTGAACCATCTTTTAATGGTTTTGATCTAAGCTTGAAAGGACAATCACACTTTTTTGTTGAACTTCGAATTGAACTATCAGCAGATTTGTATCTTCCTCCTTTGTCACAACCAAATATTATTTTATTTCTCCTCCCCCTCTCTCCTGTCTCTATATTCGATCTTTTGATGATAACAGTAACTTTATTTTTTATACCAATTTCTTTTGCCCATTTCACAACAGCGTCCCTTGTATCAAATATCTGAAATAAAATATTTAATAACTTATAATTAATCACAATAATTTAATTTTACAATTTTAATATTAAATATAATTAATATACCTGATCTGTGTCAAAAATGTCTGTAGTATCGACGCATGTTTTATCCAATATTAGCAAGGGTTTATCCATACCTGTAAACATTTAAAAAATTAATAAAATTAATAAAAATTATTTTTTTTTTTTAAAAAAAGTTCTGTACCGAAAAACTTTTCAGTGAAGATTTCCGGAACATTGGTTCTGTACCGGAAAAGTTGGAAAAACATTTCCGGAACCAATTTTTTTCCTTCTTTACCGGAAAACTTTTTTTAACTTTTCCGGAAAAAAACCTTCTGTACCGGAAATCTTTTTAAAAGTTTTCCGGTAACGCCCTTTGTACCGGAAATCTTGAATCAAGTTTTCCGGAACAGCCTTCTGTACCAGAATTCTTCAAAAAAGTATTCCGGAAACTACCGGAAAACTTATACATACCGGAAATCTTTTTTTTACAGCTCCGGAAACGGTGGAATGGTAAAAAGTGAAATTGAATGTGAATTTTGAAAAAAAAGTAAAAAAAAATTGAAGGTATTTTTGGTATTTTTGAAAAATTGTGGGGATACAGGGACAATTGTGGGGGTATACGGTCAATTTTTCGGACATGTTTGGACTCCTGCAGCCCTAATGGTTGGGCCATAAAATGGGTAATTAAAGAAAGCCCACAACCTTGGTTCCAACACAAGTGGCAAATGTTGGAGTTGCGTGTGGATGTTGGTCACTTGAATTCAACGTGTGCAAATGCGTTATTGTCCAACCCGAATAATGACAAGCCACCACGCATTTTTGTACAGAGTCTTGTTATCGTTGCACGTGGAAAAGGACGAAAATATCGCGATATTTCAGACAGATCAAATAAGGCGTGTTATTAAGGAACCAATGAGAAGAGAACACGTAGACAGTTATGCGGCATCCACCATAGTTTTTTGGGGGACCATGTGATCCATTCAAATATCTGCACTCCAAACATATACCTGGCTAGACGGTTTTACCCTTAGTTCTAAGGAATATGGTTATCTTTAACACGTCCTCATTTTATTTAGTTGTCCAATTTGCCCCTATTCTGTTACCCGAGGATTCCCGGTTGTTTATTTAGTTTAGGGGAAAAATGGATACGTACAGAAAAATGGATACTTACAGAAAAAGGGTTCTTGTCGAGGAATCAAGATTCTCGATTTCTTAGACATAATTTTAATTTTTTTATTTTTATTAATTCACAAAATTGATATTTATATATGAATTTTTTACGGTTTTAATTTTTTATTTTAATTTTTTAACTAAAAAAATGATAATGTGATATATTTTAAATAATGTAATATATAATACGATTATATTAAATGAATAACACATATAAAATTACAATAAAATCTTCTAAAAATTTAATTTTTAATTTTTATTTTATTTTTGTAATTTAATTAATGACATATAGATAATTAATACATCTAGATAATTATTATGTATCATAAAATTATATACTACATCATTTAACATATGTCAAATCGTCATTTTTTTTTCCAAGAAAATAAAAAAATGACAATAATAGAATGACCAAAACTATAACTAAACCTAAAAATAATTGAGATTTTTATTATTAAAATTTTAGTAT
>JBBPBQ010000002.1:4193573-4226022 GCA_037974755.1 Cicer yamashitae
CATTCTTTTAGAAAATTTAATTTTTTTTTTTTAGAGAAACTCAAATCCTTCAAACAAATTACCTTGTTTGAATATTAAATTTGGAGAATTTTCTAAATGAAAGAATTTTATGAAATATTTTGTCAAAATTAAATTTAGAGAATTTTAAATATCATCTAAAATTCAAAATTTTCAAATTATTTATTTACTTTATATAAATCATGAAATGGTTCCTTTACAAGTATACAATTTTAACCTTATATGTTTTAAAATTTGCATATTAGTTCATATTTTTATTTTGCAAATTGGTCTAAATTTTGTCAGTTTTTAGAAATTTAGCTCCTAAAATTGCAAAATAGTCCCTCAACCTTTACAAAATTTAAATTTTGGTCTAAATATAATTTCCATTTTTGTCCAAAAACTTTGAAATTTATAAAAACAACTTAATTTCTAAAAACGATTCTTTTATCCAAACAATAAAATTTAAAAATAAAATAAATTTAATTGAAGCATTTGAAAAGAATTTTAATTTTTCTAAAATTTCCAATTACCTCATCTAATCACACTCTAAGAGAATTATCAATTATATATAAATAAATAAAAAATTATAACATGGATTTGTGCACTAAACCAGAACTCGAGAAGAAGGGTGCCAGATGCCAATTAAAATCCTTATCTTGTTTATGTTTTTTCTGATTTTTCAAACATTTTTTAGGATTTTTTTTTTTTATAATTGCTCTTATAGTTATTGACTTGATTCAGTGAACCGAATATAAACACAAGTGAAGTGCACATTCAACTGAGCCATAATAAGGCTATAATGGTAAATTCAGTGATTACCAAAAAATACACAACTTGCACGTGAAGGGACAGTAAAGTAATTATACCATTCTTCACCGTGTCTGAGAACTTTCCTTTTTCATCTCAGAGCTTATAAAATGGCGTTTTGATTTCACTGTTCAAAATTTCATTCTCATCTCAATTATCAAACACCTTTCATTATCTAATTCAGCCCATTTCATTCTATTAATCATTTCCTCAACCTGTAAGTATCATTGCATCATTCCAAATTTCCATTCCAATTTCAACTTAGAACTTAGAGTTAGAATCATCCCTTTTAAGATCTATTATTAGTTTTTTATTATTATTATTTAGTTGACATAGAATTAGATAAAAGTCTTGATTTTTAGTAGAACAATTTTTTTAATTTTCTGGATTGTTGTTATTTGATTTGATCATATATATACACATGACTACTGGTAGCTATATTGGAATTTCTACCATGAAACCCTGTTGTAGAATCATTTCTGGGTTTTCTCCAATTAAGTTTACTGATTCAACAATTATGGGAATCTTGTCTAGATCATGCTATCACAGCTCAATCCATAGCCATAGATACTATACATGTAGTAATAATACTAAGATTGTAGGGCACATACATGATGTGACTAGTTTGAATCGGACAGATTTTAGCGTTATCGATTCAAATTGGGTTCAATCTAGGAATTTTAGCACTAGTTTTTGTGTCAATATTGGTAGTGTTAGGCCTAGGGTTGTATCATTGATCCCGAATGTAGCTTCGGATTTTAGAAATGAATCTACGTCGGTTGATTCTAATGTTAATGACAAAAGCTTTGAGAATATTTATATTCAAAGCGGTTTGAATGCGAAGAAGCCCTTGGTGTTTGAAGGAATTGAGACCGATCAAGGTAAATTGGAGGAAGTCCCTGATGGGTCAAATGTAAATTTAGATGATAATTTGAATGATTTGAGTGAGGATAAAGCTGAG
Organism: Cicer yamashitae; assembly: GCA_037974755.1. Taxonomy (NCBI): domain Eukaryota; kingdom Viridiplantae; phylum Streptophyta; class Magnoliopsida; order Fabales; family Fabaceae; genus Cicer; species Cicer yamashitae. The sequence continues at coordinate 4,195,342 of JBBPBQ010000002.1, forward strand.
AGGGAGCTTTCTGAGATTGAAAAAGAAGCTTGGAAGTTGCTTCGAGGTGCTGTTGTTACTTATTGTGGGAATCCAGTTGGGACCGTTGCTGCTAACGATTCTGCGGAAAAACAACCTCTGAATTATGATCAAGTCTTTATCCGTGATTTTGTTCCATCCGCGCTTGCCTTTCTGCTCAATGGTGAAGGGGATATTGTCAAGAATTTTCTACTTCACACATTGCAATTGCAGGTATTTTATGGCTCCAACAACTCAATTAGTTTGTTACTACATGTTCTTCTACAAAATAGTTTCTCATGAAGTATGTGTAAAATTTTATTCGAAGATTTGAAAATAAATGCCCTTGTTGCACATTTAGAAACTGTTAGAGATACTTGATTCTGTCAGCACTGTAAATTTACATCTATTTATCTATGTAAATGATCGATTTAGTTTTGTTACCACATAATAAATGAAAGATGTTGTTGTCTATCTAATACTTGGACATTTCAATGGATTTTAAGGAAGCTATAGAATGTTTCCAAAAATAAATTAAGTGTGATTGAAGTTATATATAATCTTCTATCATGTTATTCTTTCAACTTTTTTAAAATCTCAAATATATACCAAAATATAAACTTATCCCTAAAAAATCCTTAATCCAAACATACCCTGTTAGGACTTAGATTAGTAGTTAGGTAATAATAATAGTTACTTAATGAGTTAGTTAGTTTGGGTTGTTATAAGGCTACTTGTATAAATAGGGAGGTTAGGGAGTTAGAGAGAGATCATTGAATACTATAAACATTTGTTGAATAGAGCATAGTCTCTATTGTGAAGGAGAAACCATTGGAGGAGAGATTTCGCTCCTAGTTCTCAATGAAAGTATCTTTCTTAGGAATCCAATTCTTGGGTTCCTACATACCCTAAGGAAGAAAGTCCCGATTAACAGCTACTTGCTAAGTTTCGCTAATGTATATCTCGAACAAAAAGCGTACCCAATTAGTGGGAGGGAAGGTGTATTATTCAGGGAGTTGTCAACAAATGATGTTGGTGAAACTATTATGGTACTTAGTACACTCATTCTTCATTTAATATTTGTTTATATCACCAGAGTTGGGAGAAGACTGTTGACTGCTACAGTCCAGGGCAAGGGTTGATGCCAGCGAGCTTCAAAGTTAGAACTGTCCCTCTTGATGGAAGCAATGAAGCATTTGAGGAAGTTTCAGATCCTGATTTTGGTGAATCAGCTATAGGCCGTGTTGCCCCTGTTGATTCGGGTAATTATTCGTTTTTTGTGGAAGCTAAGACACGGTTCTATCACATGAAAAGTTATTGCACTGTCATTATTATGTCATCTTCTTTTCCGAGGAGAGTGTTACTATCATTTTGCTTTTTGAAATTTTCTTCAAAATAACTTCTCAATTTAATATCTAGCTCGAGGCCAAAATTTTAAATCTTATGTGAAAAACTGTTGTTATCAGGATTGTGGTGGATTATATTGTTGAGAGCATATGGGAAATTGACGGGTGACTATTCATTGCAAGAGAGAGTGGATGTCCAGACAGGCATTAGACTGATCCTTAAGTTGTGTCTAACCGATGGATTTGACATGTTTCCTTCTCTACTAGTCACTGATGGTTCTTGCATGATTGATAGAAGGATGGGAATTCACGGTCACCCTCTTGAGATCCAAGTAAGCTGATTGCTCGCTATCAATGTTTATATAGTTAGTTGGATATTAGTAGATAATCATTAGAAATATAGTTAGTTGGAGATTAGTAGATAGTTAATAGTTTGTTAGTGCTTGTAAACAAGCTTGATGTAATCACTTGTAAATACTTTTTTACTCACTTTAATCAAATACCAAATTCAGCTTTCTTCCAATTCTCTCCCCCTCTTTCATTTGAGCCATAATTTCTTACATGGTATTGGAGTCATGGAATCCACTTTGAGTGACATTGCTACTGCATTCATTATTTTCTTTTTTCATTGTCTCGAGAAAAAGAAAAAAAGCAGTCTCAATTTTTTATTTCTTTCTTTTTCATTTTCTGTTACAAAATAGTGAAATTTGATCTTAGTGCTTTCTTCTTTTTTGTTTCAAATCGATACGAGTTGTACTCCAACGGATCACTGCATTCATTTTTCCCCTTGATTTTCCTTTGTTATGGTTTTGTTGTGATTATAATAGCTTCCTTGTTTGTTCTCCAAATCCAACTCTGTTTCTTGATCAGATGAGATCTACTTGAGAATAGTTGTTTCTGTGTTTCAACTCTTTCTCTTTTATGCCATTTTTTATCGCTTATGCTTTTAGCAGAATTTCTTCCAATGTAAGAATCTGCCTTATGGTGCCTTGAGTTGTGGCCTCTGTTAGGTGCTTAAGCTTTACTTGCCTAATTTAGCCTTTGATGGTTGCTCTTGATATTGGGGCTGTTGATTCTGTTGGAGTGAGTGTTGTGGAGACGCTTGATTCCTTGAAGTAGTTAAAAAGGGGTTAGAAGTTGGTTCGAGACTTTTAGGAACTATGCACCTTGACGGCTACCACTTTCATTGTCAAAATTTTGTTTTATTAGTCAATGTGATTTCAACTTGTTCCTTTGTAATTTTCAATAGTAATTGTTCTTTTTCACTTGCATTATATTGTACATCCCAAGCTAGAAGTGTTTTTTGAACTTCTTCCAACATGTGGGGGGCTATTAGAAATGTAGTTTGTGGGAGATTAGTAGTTAATTAATAGTTTGTTAATGCCTATAAGTAGGCTTGATATAATCACATGTAAAGACCTCTTTACTCCTTTTAATCAAAAACCAAATTCAGTTTTCTCCCGATTCTCTCTTGCTCTTTCCACTGAGCCATGTTTTCTAACAATAAATAATCATTGTTATGCTCTTTCCTTTTACTAGTACAAAAGAAGAATTCTTCTGCGTAATAACATGCTCTCTTACTCTGTATTTGGAGCAGCCTCTCCTTCTTTTAGTTAGATTTATTGAGCAGGAATCACTGTTTTTTCAAAAAGCTTTATTACTTTTCAGAATAACTGATTGAGAATTCTAAAATAAGTTTTTCCTTACTCAAGGTTCCAAAATGAGCAACAACATTTTTCTCAGTAAAAGTTTAGACAGATTCACTGTTTTAGAGCTTTCGCAAATGTGCTTTACTGAATAATTACTACTTATTACATGTCTTAATTGAATATTTAGATCATGAATCTTGGGATTGAACTTTAGTTGTCTTCCTACTGCAACATTATGAACCAATTCAATTATTAAATGTAATACCGTCTGAGAGACTTAGAATGATAGCTAAAGCTAGTGGCATCCTAAAATGATTTTACATTTTTTCATCTCTGATTCGATTACATCCCTCTGTTTCATGTTTCTTGCATGTCAAATCCTGCCTATCTGAAAATATGCTTCTTTGCTTATACGTTTGTGTTTGAATATATGCAGACATTGTTTTACTCAGCTTTACGTTGTTCCCGTGAGATGCTGATAGTCAATGATGCAACTAGGAATCTGGTGGCTGCCGTTAGTAATCGCCTGAGTGCACTCTCCTTTCACATGAGAGAGTATTATTGGGTTGACATGAAGAAGATTAATGAAATTTATCGCTATAAGACAGAAGAGTATTCCACTGATGCTGTCAACAAGTTTAACATCTATCCAGAGCAAATTCCTTCATGGCTTGTGGACTGGATATCTGAGGAAGGAGGATACTTCATCGGCAATCTGCAACCTGCTCACATGGACTTTAGGTTTTTCACGCTCGGAAACCTTTGGGCCATTGTTTCTTCTTTAGGTACAACAAGACAGAGCGAGGGTATTTTGAATTTAATAGACGCCAAATGGGATGATATCATAGGTCAAATGCCACTCAAGATATGTTATCCTGCGTTGGAGGGTGACGAATGGCGTATAATCACTGGCTGTGACCCAAAGAACACGTAAGACTCTTAGAATTTCTTGTTCTACAATCACAACCCTTTTGATGCAAACATTCACAACTGTTTCATGCATGCGTGTCGTCGAAATAAACAGTCATACAGTCAATGATCCAATAACTTATCATATTTTATTTTATTTTTTTTATCAAAAAGGTTTTGGCTGTTGAATTTTTCTTACTCAATATATTTGTTTGTTATCGTTGGAAGTTACAATAATAACTTTGTCTAACTCATTGCAGCTCTTGGTCATATCACAATGGTGGATCTTGGCCAACACTTCTCTGGCAGGTGAGTTTGATATTTGTTTGCACAATATCATCCTTATGATGATGATTAAATGTTATTATTACATAGAAATTGCACTTACCTCCCTGACGCATGTTTGATACACACATACACGATACACCCCTCTATTTTGTAAAAGTCTAATCACTTATGAATTACACACACTCCTCTATAATAGAGGGAGGGTGTGTCGATTAAAAAAATAAGGGAAGTGAATATTCATTTAAAAATAGAAGGAGCGTATATGCTATTTTAGCATAATTCAAGGGAGGTGAGTGCAATATCTCCATATTATGGTTGTTGTTGTTGTTATTATTATTGTCTTTTGTAATATCATGTGCCTTTCTTTTATATTTATATCTTCTATAGTGATAAAGAGAGTTAAAGGGACCTTCTTTGTTAGTGTGTATTAGTGTAAATTTGTTTTACACCGAAAATCAATAAGAGTGAGATGATGTGACAGAATAGTGGACTCTAATTGGATGTCAGTGAAAAACAAAATACATTGATAATGCATGTCCTTTAAGGAAAATTCTATGGTGAACCACTTGATAATTGGTCCATCGTGGAGCGGTATTTAAAAGTCATCTGAAACTCTAAAGACAATCAACAACACTCTTCGAAAGTATAAGTTAACGACCATCCTCGTCTTTATGGCTAAACAGTGACTAGATTGATATTGGTTTGACGAGTAGAGTTTTGAGGAATACATTTATTTTCCCTTACTTTTATTAAACTGATATCAATCGAATCATTGTCCTAGACACACAAACAAGGAAGGTCGTTAACTTATATTTCCAAGATTACCGTTAGAACTTCGGAAGATTTGTAAACATTGGTCTACAATGGATTATCTATCAAAGAGGTCGATAGCATCCACCATCCTTTTAACTCAAAGAAATTGAATCTTGGAAGCCTATTATTTGAATCTTTTTTTGGCTTATGCTCATAATGTCAAAATCCAAGAAGCAATTACTGCCTGGTTTTGGCCAATTGAAGCTCTTTGATTATCATCAATGAATGAGGCCTTTGGTGTAAATGAGCTGACAATGTGTCTTTAAATTCTCAGTTCACTTTAGCCTGCATCAAGATGGGTAGGTCTGATTTAGCACAGAAGGCAGTTGATTTAGCAGAGAAAAGACTCTGTATAGATAAATGGCCAGAATATTATGATACTAGAAATGGAAAGTTTATTGGGAAGCAATCGAGGTTAATGCAGACATGGACAATAGCTGGTTTCCTTACTTCAAAGATGCTTCTAAAGAATCCAGAGAAAGCATCTCGGTTATTTTGGGAAGAGGATTTTGAAATTCTTCACAACTGTGTCTGCATGCTTAACAAAACTGGTGGTGGTAGTAGTAGTAGAAGGAAGTGTTCCCGTTTTGCTGCAAGATCAAAGATTCTTGTTTAATTATGACATGTCTTATTCTTCTTCTTTAGTCTCTCTGACATGTACCACAGTAAGAAGGGGAGGAGGAGTAGAGTTGTTATTATTATTATTGGTTGAACTTTGATCACCTCATTTAATTAATACAATAGTATTGGATATACTATACTATAGTACTATGATGGATGGACTTCACTTTTCAGAATTAATCTGTGAAACCGGTTGTCATGTGACAAGGGTCTAGTACTGTATAACATAGTTGTGTTCGTTGTGTAACATCATTGATTATGTGGGGGTAACTCTTTCCACGTAGATGCTTATTCTCCCACTGGTTTTTCTACTACTGTGTAACTGCATGTGCCATGTGGCTTCACTGTTTATCTGACTTCAACAATAGTCATATTATGTAATTTTCAATTAGAAGTCATACTATCTAGATTATTTACTGATATTATCTCTGTTCTTATCTCATGTTAGAATTTTCTGATCTTATCAGTACTTGTGTTTAAATCTCAAAAATAATTTCAATAACAAATGTTATCATCATGTAATTCTTGTACAATCTACTTGAATCACAATTTTAACATCAATAAACATATCATGTTACTCTATGAATTACTAACTTGTTGTAATGCAAATATCATTCTTTCATATCTTGTATGCATAAAATAACTTCTAACATTTTTTAGACAATAATAATTTGACTTATATATCTGCAACATTAATAAATCACACCAGAAAAGAATAGAATAGATATATATGTCAGGCAAGATTGTGATTGATGATTGAAGAGAAACATAACTGGCAAGCATGCATCTATCTATATCTATTAGTACTCAGTCTTACATCCTTGAAAAGTAGCTTTCTTTACCATGTCAAGTAAAAAATGGCAGCCTATGCAAAACACATTTAGCTAAACAAAAGCATACAACTTTTCCTAGGTCCCTAAAGACACCAACCAACATTAATAAATAAAAAGGAGAACAACAACAACTTGTCCTTCCTTACTTTACACATAATAATATTAGTAGTAATTGTTACAAACTCAAACTCAACTTTATGAATGGTCATGAGATGTTTGCTCTAAAAAGTTGAATTCTTGTGTCACCAAGCCTTAGTGAATATGTGGCTTTTTTGTAGTCGGCCCAACTAAATGGTCGGAAGAGAGAGGGCCTATGAGGTGTAACCAAAATTGGTGGAGCAACAATGCATGCATTTAGAGGTGGAGCCCCAAAATATGCCATTGACATTCTAGATTTGTATGAGTTTGTCATTGCCCTATGTCTCACGCTTACAAATCTTCCATTTGTCATAACCTGCAATGCAAATCACAACAAATAATCAATCACCTCCTTTTATTAGTTCCAACCTTTTCCACCATTCTTCAATAAATTCAATCCATCCACATTTCTCAAGTCTCATTCTATCCCACATGTTATGTAATATAGAATGCTTTTAATTCATTCATATACAAAACAAACACGGTAAATAAATATTTTTATACTGTGAGACTCAGTCAATCATAATGGTTGAATCATTAAAAATATTTAACTTTAATTATATATATCTTAAAAGTCGGATGAAATATGATTTGTGATTAAATTTTATATAATATGTATACTCAGACACTCCTATTTTAGTAAAAGTATGTTAACATTCAAAATCTATATGTAAGTAAAATGTTCACAATTTATCTCAATTGTGTAAAAATATAGGATAAGGATAAGGCAAGGTTTTTTAATTGATGTGTCCCCCAACAATAGTAAGATAGCTTGCACATTTGTCTGATTGATTATGAACAGAAAATTGATATTACTAAAATTCAATCTCTAAATAGACACATAGTCAATAAATAATGCTTGTCATTTCACTTCAATTACTATCAAGCTGAAAAAATTTATTCCCCTTTCAATTCATGCTAGTGTTGTTGATAGACATAAATAGAGAGAGAGGAGGCCCCTAGAAAGTGTGAGACCCTCCCTTTTATTATGGTATAAGCAAAATGAATCAAGGAATGTGTGTGGGGTTAAAATCACCTAAAGAAAAAGCAAACACAGTTTTATTCTTTAAATGTGTTATAGTCATTATAAAATTATTAACAAAATGACCATTTAGTTAAAAAAAAAAAAGGGTAGGAATAGGAATATACCTCAAGGACATCACCAACATTAAGACAGAAAGCAGAGGGGTCAGGGTTGACAGGGATCCAGAGACCATGTTGAGGAGAGATTTGAAGACCAGGAACGTCATTAGATCTAAGAATGGTCAAGATCTGAGGGTCAGAATGCTCTCCAAAACCAACTTTATTATTAGAGGTAGAATTGTTGTCCTTAACAGTAAGTATAGGTGGATAGTGATTGAGCCTAAGAACTGAGTCACTATCAACATCTCTTATCAAACTGCTGAATACCTTTGTATCAGGGACCCCCAAACCCTCTGCCATTAACTCTAATATCTCACATGCCAACTCTTTCACTGCTTCTGTATATGAACTCACCTTATACCTGTTTGTATTGAATTGTTCTCATCATAGTAAGTAATACAATCTCTTTATTTAATTATGTAACATAACACCTCATTGTCAAAAAAAGGAAACATCTTGTTATATTCAACTCAAACTCAAGTTTTAATTCACAGTGTCACTATTACTACTCTGCCTCTGTCTCACACCTTGCCTTCTTATTCATTCCTTTTTATATTTCATCTTTTACTCAATATGTGATGCTTCAAACCTTAATATAATATTTCCATATGTTATGTTAGACCCTCCACATTGGAGTTGTCATTGTTTAGAGTTCAAAAATATTATTAAATGGTTCCATAAATAATTCTATATAATTATATTTCAATATCGCTTATTTATTCTAATAAAATTTATTAATTAGTATTTGTAAAAAGTTAAGAGAGAAGACCCTTTATTAAAAAATTAATTTAAATAGGCACGACGTTTTTAAAAGTCGATAATAATAAGAGTGTATTTAGATTGATGTTACATTAAGAAAAGAAACTCACCTTATTTATGACCTAAAGTTTTAGTAAAATGTTTGGTGAACAACGCGGTGTTGTAAATTCTTGAATATCTAGTTAGAATCTTATTCTTAAAAAAATATTGAATACTATTTACTATATTAAATTTATTAGTTATTAACTTATTACGTTTTAGAGCATTTAACATAAACAATACACGACATTGACGCATCAATATTATTAATAATTTAAATAAAATGTAAGTAATTGAATATAACTAATATATCGTGTTGAATGTTTAACAACATTAATAGATTTTAATGTAGATTAAGAGAGAAATAGAAATAAAATGAAAAATATCATGTTTTAATGAATGCAATTGGAATAGTTTTATTACTTTGTTCATTATAGAAATGAAAAACATTGAAACTTGAAATTATGAAACATCATTCTCTCTGTTCTTTGCTGGCCAGAGATACAACTCATAGATAAGAAGGTACTAGTACTAGTAGTTCCAAAACAAAACGTTAAAATTATTTAATGAACTAAGATAGTCACCACTCACGGGCATATTTATATATTTATCTATAGCATGGTCCATAACAAGATGAAATATATCGTCTTTATATAAAGATAAATGTGTTACTTATATACTCTTATATTGTTATTGTGAATTAATATTTAAATATTATTTGAAATTTTAATGATAATCATAATATATTTTAAAAAGTATAAGTTAATGGTTAAAAAAATAAGTCTTGTATATATATAAGGAAAAATTACTTATATACTTCCACTAACTAATTCTTTCCCTTTCTCTCTTTATGCCTCCCACTTCTTAAGATTCAGGGGCTCTTACATCAACAATGAGAGAGAGGGATGGTTTACCAAATCATGCCATGCAATAAATGGTTAAGAGAAGAATAATGAGATAGAAACCCTCGGAAAGCTGTAAAGGAGTTAAAGTACTAGAATTCAAAATGTAAAAATATTAACTTAACTAACAATTAATATTTGTTTATAAAGAAACGAAAAATAAAAACTTTTAGTAATTATTTGATCTGTTTCTTTGTAATTGTTGTTTTTATTCAAAAAAAAAAAAATGGATAATAAATTATCTTTGGTGAAAATCTTCTTGCGGTGAAATCTCAATCATCTATTTATATTTACTGCATACGGTTAAAACTATTAAAAAATTGAATGGTGAAGATTTTATCTAAACTCTTTCTAATAAAAATTCCATAGGAGAGAATCCAAATTCAATTTTTTTGATTCCTAGCTATTTAGTTATCGTTTTCAATGTTCAATCTAACGTTAACTATTGTTCTATCTTAATTATTTATTGTAAATAAAAAAATAAATAAAATTAGATAATAAATAGTTAAAGATATTATAGAGAAAAAAAACAACTAATTCTATCAAAAGTTAACTTTTTTATATAAATTTAAAACTACAACTCAAAAGTAGGAAGAGAGAATGAATATATAGTTATGAAGACATACCTAAAGTTTGAATGTGGATCATCAATGGATATAGTTTTGGATATCTGAGCAATGGAGGAAGTGTTAGCATTGAGAAGAAGGTACTCAACCTCACCAATGTCACCATTAAATCCTATGTTATTACAACCATAGGCAGGTGAAGCTTGTTTCTTTTGACTCATTGGTTTTGCAAAGAAACTAAACCCTGCCTCTTCCATTTTGTCTATAATTTCATCACTTATACCATGATTTATCACCTTGAAAAAACCATACTCTTCACTTGCTTTCACAATTTGTTTTATTACCTCACACCTTTCACCTTTAAGGTCCACTATTGGAATAACATCACTTTGTAAAATCCTTTCACTCCTAATTGGTTTTGGTGAAGCCAATACCATATTGTTTTCTCTTAGTTAATGTAAAAAAACTCAACACTAAGTTTGGTTTCTAAATATATGTTTCCTCTTTTTTTCCCCTAAGTTATAGTATTTAACATGGAGAACTATATATATATGTGTATATTTTGTGTGTTAAGAAGTTGGTATTATATATATATATATATAGCAAGAAAGAGAGAAAAATTCTAGCAAGAGTATGTGAAGGATATGAAGAAGGGAAGAAATGAGAAGATTATGAACTTAGCTACTATATATAATGGGATATTAATTTATGCACCAAGAATAGTATAGGCAGGGGAATAAAATAATTTAAAAATGTAAATTTTATTGATTTTTTTTTTCATAAGAAATAATATTAATATTGATATGATGACATGATACTAGTTAAACTTTATTTATTTATTTTTTCTATTTTCTTTTTTGTTTCATGGGGATTAGTGGATTTGGTACTTTAAAAGTGAAGTACAACTAGCAAAATTCTAAGTCGAGAAGAACATTGACTTTGTACACTCTGTCAAGATTGATTTTAGCTTTTTCACTTTAATTAGTATTTATATGTCTTATATCATGTTTTTTTTTTGACACTAATCTAACTTTTTGCTTAACTTTATACCGTCCATTGACTAATCACTTCACTTTCGCTCCTCTTTCCTCGCCAACTTTCACGTGCTTTAACTTTTATTTGTGGGTAAATGTAGGAGTACATGTATTTATTTATTTAATTATTTTATTTATTATAAATTTTGATTTGAATCTAACCTAAAATGAATGTGTGTTTGGATTTGCATAAATCACGATATAAATTTGAGTTCGCAAAAAGTGATAATATATTGAGAAGGTATCATTATGTTATCACCGTATATCTAAACATACATTCGATTAGTTGTTTAATTTTTATTTCACTTTTTAAGAATGAATACATAAATCATGAAATGTATAATAATTATGAAATTGTGATTATGATCAAATTAATTCAAGTGTCCTATCCTTTAATTAATTATTTTTATACTAAATACATTAATTTTCTTTTGTTATATTTTGAGATACATGAAGTCTAAATTATAGCAAAGGAAAGGATAAATTCATATAAAACAAATTTCAAACTAGTCCAAATTAATAAAATCGTAAACATTATCAACCAGAATTAGGTATAATAGAATGAACTAGATTTTCATACCACAATAAACTATGATTCAAACATCTACAGTAAATGATATTTATTTTAGTATCCGGTGCGTCTCAAATAAGATTACTTCCGATATAATATTTGAGACGCGTAGAAAATTAAAAAAACATAGTATAAGAAAATAAATTGATTTGAGTTAAGAATTAGAGTAAATAAATTGAAACTCAAGTAAAGAAAACAAATACTATAACTAATTAATAAATTTGGCATGTTTAAAAGAAAACACGAAGTGAAAGTAAAATTAAAGGATGAACATGTAAGGACGAAGCCTTGCTGTTTATGGATATCCATATATACCAATTGCCATATTACAATCTCAAACGTCCTTATCAAATTCAAGTGTCATTGAGTACTAAGTACTCGCATATCTTTAATAATAAATAAAGGGTCACGGTACCATTTTCAAATTGAAAAAAAAAATGAAATATTGTTGTTACACATAATAACTAGCTAGTTCCTATATTGATTCAATTGTTGGTTTATACTTCGTTTTCTTCATTACCCTATTTCTGCCCAAATCCATAAAGCATCTCTATCTTTGTAAGATATGCAATCCTAGCATTTATGGTTCTTCTTCCACTTTCAATATTTACTCTCCTCCAATTTTCATGTGAGTGTAATATGATGGTGAAATATGTAAAGGCCCCATGCTCCCATTTTTTAACATTGTTACAAATTTGCTTAGTCATTCGGTCAAAGTAAAAACCTTTTAAAAAAATATTACTCCTCTCTCCCATTTTTTGTAATTGTCATATTTATAGAAAAAATTGTTTCTATTTAATTCTTATTTTCAAAATTTAATGTAACATTAATTATTGATATATCAATAATATCTTTAGTTATTTTTTACATAGAGAAATATATAAAATAAGATAATAAATAATTTAAAAATATTACAGAAAATAAATAAATTATAATATCAAAAATAATAAAATTTATTGATTGTTTTAATATATAAAAAACTAAAAAATGACATTTCAAAAGGAGGAGATGACAGGTTATCTTTCAACAATAATAACCATCTCCAAGCATAATACTATCATACTTCTATTATGAAGGTCTACTCCTTCCATTTTCTAAATATAAGACAAAAAAATAGCACTATATTAATTACTACTATGATTTTATATTACGATGAAACTCGTATATACAAAAAGTCAAAAACCATGTTGAAATGTACGCTGAATATGTTGATGTGGTGTACAATTAGGTTTATCGAAGACAACAATAATTTACTAACTAATTGATTTAAAAAAATTCCACTACAACTAAACGCTAATTATAAGAGCACACCTAGCTAGTCTACGACCAATTAAAACTACTCACCATTGTTAATTTTATTGGTTGACTAGTTAATTATAGATAGGTTTGCCTTTTCCCATGCAGTAGATTAGTATGATTATGAATTATCACATATTTCTATGCTACTAATTAAAGTAAATTGACATGATTCTGTGTGCGAGAAAGTTCAACCCAGTTTCCCAGTTTCCCAATCCATTATATATCACGTTCCATTATATATCACGTTTTATATGGTATATTACTTATTAGTGGGTCTAAACATGTAACCAAATGTACTTTTTATCTTAGTTTATTTTTACGGGGTGAGTGGTGTCACATTATGTGGTTTCAAAATTCAACTTTCTATTCAATTCAATGGTTTGTTGGTTAATAAAGATAAGATATGTTTTATATATTTATTTATTACTAGAGAGATGTGTTTGGTCACAAGTACTAGAGTACATTGCTACTTGGTTAGGGTCCTCCTTCTTCTAAGTGATGGTTTTCTAGTAATGGGTCCCATTAGAGTCCTCTTTGCCCCATCAATCACCAATCATCAATACATGAGACGGAATTATTATATCACACAAATAATTGGCCATCAAAAGTGATTGTACATACTATATGCGTGTATAATGGAGACTATACCGCAACAACAATTGCTTTGTGTCTTATATCATGTCATAATACCATCTTCGAGTAATCTTTCGATAATTTATCTCTTGTTTTTATCAAAATTACTCAAATTGCTATGTTTTGAACAATCAACAATTTTGATATTTTTGTACCTATACATACACATTCAAGTAGTGTCGAAGATGCCACCATAAAATTTAATATTATTATTATTATTATATGATAAAAAATCGATTCACCCCTAAAATTATAAGTATTTATTAAATTGAAAATGTGTATTCAATTTTATAAGAATTAAACAACAATAAAAATATTATTAAATTATTATTTTATTGGGTGTCATTGTTTGTTGTTGATATGCCTAAGCAAAAATTGAACTCTAGGTGGAGATTTATGTAAAAAATGAAATGTTGAAGACATCAATCAAAAGTTAATACCATGATCACTAGAAAATGAATAGGGACAACAATGTTTTGTGAATTTTGCTGAAAGCCGAGAGGGTGAGGATAGAGATAGATTATGAGATCATTATGGAGAAGAAGAGGGATATATTTTGTAAATTCCTAAAGTTGAATCACTTAACAATAATAATAAAATTACATAAATATTCATTATAGTCTGTTTTGCGATGAACCACCCACACGGGTGGGGTGATCCATATACCCTAAAATACACATTGTTACAACCACTTCAGTATAACCATCGCCTATGAGCTTTAGACTAATTAAGCATCGATGACATATCGGACTTGAATTCAATCCTTTTGGCGTTTAGGCAAGGGAAATGACACTCTTTGATGGGGATTCTGTTGCGCGTCTGTCTTCTCTTCTTGCAATGGATTGGGATTGGCATCGGTAGCTTCTTCATCCTCTGTTTCTTCTATAGGTTCAGCAGGCCTTTTGTTTGGAATTGCAAACTGGTAGTTTGGATTCAGTAGTGTGTCCTGATCAGGTGGAAGTGGAATACCAGGTCCTGCTATAGACTTTGGTAATGGTATCTTGTTGCGGTTTTGCGCCAGCTCCAGAAGCACCTGACATGCAATCACATTACCATGTTATTATTGCTTAAAGAAAAAGAGCAGAAGGTAGTAGGTCAACAAACAGACAAGGATCATGTTAAGCAAGCAAATGTTTCTTGATTGCAGCTCATGAGTTGGTAACTAACAAAATGGATCTCAGCAATAGGTTTCTACTTTCTAGATAATTATGATTTTTTTTTTATTAAAAAAGTTTAAATGAGTTGGGTTCCAGAGGATAATTATGGTTTTTAAGCGATAATTATGTTCAAGCATATATGCCAATCTCAGTCCAAACAAATGACTATTAAAAATTAAAGTTTAATTGTCATGCGCTGTCAGCATATCACAACCATTCATGGACATGACTTTAAATGTAATTATAGTAAAAGTCAAACATCTCTAATGATCTAACGGTTGTGATTTATTGACCGTGAAAAAATTCTTTATATTGACAATGTATATGAATTAAATCATAAAAATTAATGCATGAAGATTTCTGCAAACCATTAGTAAAACTGCATTACCTAAAGTCCACAAAAGAGAAATGAAGATAGCAAGAATATTTTTACAACTTCACATGCATCATCTTAGCCAATCCAGTGTGATAATTTAGTAAATGGCTTAATTGCAATTTTCATCACCTTATTTACCTAATTCGGGATTTTGGCCCCTCTGTTTCTAAATTTGTGATTTCGGTCTCCAATTTTTTTAAATCTGTCATTTTGTCTACCTATGAAATCTGGGATAGAAATTGGATGATATGGCAAGTGATACGATGATTAGACAAATGATATAATGATGTGGTAAGTGATATGAGGACATTTTGGCTAAATTTGCTTATTCTCAAACAATTTATATAGTACATGTTTTGATTTTGGCACATAATCATATCACTTGTCCCGTCACACAATTTCTGTCCAAATTTTGCAAGTGAGCAGAAAAAGAGTGAATTAAAAATCGAGGGACCAAAATCTTGGATTTAGAAATGGAGGGATCAAAACCTTGAATTGGATAAAATATGGGGACAAAAACTGAAATTTAGCCTAAACAAACTGTAACAACCATGCAGCAAAAACAAAATAGATGCAATTAGTCCTTTGATGGATTTTTACACAAGTTGCAGTGTAGTCTAGAGTTCAGATAAACATGCCATCCCATTTCATACTAGCTTGCCTCTCATAGATTTCAGCAACTTGTTTCAGATTATCAAGACACTTAAATTAAATCAACAATACATGTTTGGTTTTTAACCACAAAACAACAATAAAAGAATATAATATGGACTTGTCAAAAAAAAATAGAATATAGTATTGAATAAATTTTCCTCTATTGGCAATCTATGTAGCATCAACACTTGTCAATGTCATCTTTGGTTTTTGTGGTTGTCCATGTCTGTGTATGTCTCAGTGCTTCATAGTTGACAATTGATGTGAAACAGAATGTAAGTTTCAGACACAAAAAATAATAAACACTGAATTATAAATAGTATTACCTCACGAGGGGGTGGTTGCGAGAAGCTGAAGTTAACCTTGGATTGAATGGCAAGCTTAACATCATCACAATCAATTGCAGACTTGCTAGCATGCTCTGAATACACTTGGGCATCTGTTAACACATCAACAACATAGCGATACCATAGCTCGAGAAACTTGTGTATAACCCGAGGTTCGTAGTCTTCCACACCCATAGATTTCAACAAAGACTTTACTGTCTTTGCATCCCTTGGCATTGTCAACTCTTCATCTTTATCTTCCATAGCTATATCCCACTGCACCCTGGGAGGAAAGAAAAAGAGCAATTATTGTTGATTCACTTGATTGTTGATTTGAAATAAATCAGTGGCTGTAGTATATGGAGATTGGAGAATTTTCATTAGTTCCAAACATTTCAACTTTCTATTCAAGGGTTTTATTCTATACCTGAATAATAGGAGGAGGAAGACAAAGGATTTTTTTGCAATGGGTTTAGCAAAAACAACATTGTTTGGACTGAAAAAAATAACATTCTAGTAGAAGAGTGGAAATGAAAACCAAGGTAAACAGTTTAGACTCCCCAAGTTTTTCAATAAAGAGTAGAAGAGTGGGAATAAAAAATAACATTGTTTGGACTCAATAGCATTATAAGAAAAAGAAATCATAATTTTTCAAGTTGTTGGAATCCATTAATCTTTGTATGAACAGCTTAGTAAGGCGCTTATAGCATGAACACTTATCATATAAGTGCTTATGTATAACTGTATAACCTATTCCAATAGGAAACAAAAGTCAAACTCTTTACATACAAGCTATAAGCTATTTCCATAAACTAATATAATCATAAACTGTTTTCATAAGCTATCTAGGAGAGTTTCTGAAAATTAGTTGAAAATAGTTTATGGACATGCCGCAAACTATGTTCTTAAGGATGTGTTTGGGAGTTTAGGGGGGAAGGAAAGAGAGGTGTTGGTAAAAAGTGAAGGAGGAAATGGAAGGAAGGGTTTTGGGGAGTTTATTTTTCTTCATAATACAAAATCCCCCTAATTTGGGGAACTCAAAAAATGTCTTGGAGGGCTTAGAGCCTTAGACAATTTCTTCAAATCATTTCTATGTTGTTATATCTTATAATAATACTCTAAAAATTAGAAATACAGGAATCATAAGCATTCTCTTATAATTCTCTACAAAATCATTCTCCTCTCAAATAAGGTGAAAAATTTATCTCTATTTTCCTCTCCTTCCTTCCCCTCCAAACTCCCAAGTTCCAAACATAGATAAGTTCTCCTAAATAATCTCACAAGTACTTATGTTAATAGATGAACTCAAATAAGTCAATCCAAAGAGAACCTAAATGATTCTCCAACTATATTTTCTAAAGCTCAAGTAGCAAAACAACAAGAACAAGGAAAGGCTTTTCATACTAGATGGGATATCAATTATTCTATTAGGGTTTGTCTCTGATGATCACAATAAAAATCCTATGTAACCATTCATCTACCATATCACATTCTCATGTATTCAACAAAACAATGCATTAATCCCAGCTCCAACAGAAAGCATAATGATAAAATATATAAAATAGAAATCAGTACAAGCAGCACAAAGCATAACAACGAGAAGAGAAGAGGAAAAAAAGTAAAAGAGGGATAAAGTGCAGAAAACAAACAAGAAGATTGAGAGGGTGTAGCTGTGAGGTGGTCGAAGCTTCCGTCAGAGTTACTTCAAAATTCAAACCCAACACAACACAACACAACACAGCGACGATGATTCTTCCGATTCTGGTGCTGATTTGCCTTTTGGGGTGTCAAAGATGCTGGTAAAGATTCTTTTTTTTTTTTTGCTCTGACAGTAATGAAAAAAAAAAAACAAGAGAACACGAGTGAATTGGGCTTGGGTTTACTTTGACCAACCCGTTATACGACAACATTGCAATGGGCTCGTTCTAGACCATGACGGTATCAAAGGAACGAGATTACTAATTACACCACCCCTTTTGCTTGTACACTCCTTCCCTTCTTTTATTTTAATTTTCCCTCAAACAAACTCTTTCTTACCTTTTTTTATTTTTATTACTATCTGATCGTTATAACTCTTTTTACAATCACATATCCCATTTTTGGAAGTGTCATCCAATTATTCATAGTTGCAACTTGTTCGACATATACACTTTGTATAAGTTTTTGAACAAAAATTTCTCCACCATATATTCTCTCGTAATGAGACATGAACTCTTGAAACTCTACCACACATTGTTGACGAATGAATGCCAAGAGTTATCACTCATTCCAAGTAAACCTGCAACTGTACGATATCCACAATTACCATCATCGCCGACGTCAATAATGTCATCTATGAATTTATGAATTTCGACCAGCAACCAATCGTTGAAGAGAAGAACTCTTGGTTATTGAACCTTGCTGACTGATGGTCGAGGTGTGAGCTTTTTGACTGATGATCGAGATTGTTGTACTTTACTAGATGTTATAGTGCTACATGCATTTGTACCGTGCATCGAACACTTGCATCTACATACTCCCACCAAGATGGATCACGCTTGGTTGATTTATCTCTTTTTGATACCTTACTTTTGCCTTTTTTTGGTGCACCATTTGTTTTAACACTGTCAACGAGTGGACACATCGACGTATTGGATGGATATGCGATCTCTCATAATTTACCTTTAAGTGCAATTTTGCCAGGTACATCAAGTTCATCAAACTTTTTCACTATCACATCTATTTCATGGTTCATAGAGAACTATGAACGTTTACCCGATCCATCATCATGAAAAGTTAATTTACACCACCAAATATGAATAACGTCTAATGGAATGGAACGTGAGATATATTATACCTGGCTATTTCACATGCACAAGGTGGACCATGTGTTGTCCTAATCGAGCAACGACACTCAGACTTATCAATACCTACATACTTCACGCGATCATATTCTGCCGCAATGTGACCTATTGCATTTTTGGACACAACACCACGCAAATAGACGTACAATCTGTTACTATGTCGATGCACCTTTTGAATGATGCACTTTTCAAATGATGCTCTTATCTCACTGTGCTGTAATACAATCATGTTATTGATGGTTTCCCAAACACTGCATATATCACCAATACTGTCTTGTAATATCCTTTTCAAGCTCCAATGCGCCGACTCAACCCTTTGTGTTGTGGTGTTTCCAAAGTGCATAATTCTATTTGTCCACGCCTCAACAAATCTTTCCTTGTGAGGAATTAACTACTGATCATGTACGTAATCATAAAAAATAGAACAACTACTACAAATTCCTTCAAAGATAGCCAACTTCATGTAGTACTGAGTCTCATCATAACTGTAAACAAGAGTCTCTCATACTTCCATTATTTGCACCTGCTTCTTTTTTGGAAACACAGTCATCTTGCACTTGGCTTTGACATTTTTGCATACATGAAACAGACATAATAAATTGATGGTTTTTGGAAAAACATATTGAACTACGTTCATCAAAGCAAGGTCTCTATCAGTAACGATGGCTTCAACTTCACCACTTGTAATATGTTCTTTCAACATTTGTAGTGCCCACACAAAATTATCAGCACACTCAGACTGTAGATATGCAAATCCTACACAAAATGTCATTTCAGTAGAGGTAACATCAATAATCTCAAGTAATGACATTTGTTACCTACAGGTCTTGCACGTGCTATCCATAATCAATACTATGTGAAAATTATATACAAGAGTGATAACATCTGGATAGGCCCATTTGTTCCTATATCGATAGACGTATTTGTCGCGTTCCATCAATATCAAAAGATGTTGCATTTATGTTCTATTACCTCTAAGTGATGAACAATATGCTTGAAGTGCATTGTAAACTTGTTTTATTGTTGTCAAACTTTCAACATTATGATCCTTTAGTGTCATCAATATGTTTCTTGGTTTGATCATATTCTTCGTCATATCACCAAGTACAACTTTATCTTCCTGAGACAATTGGCCTAAGAAATAATGACCAGTTAGTTTTTTGACCAATTTGTGGTTATGGAGACTACGTATTACATGCGGATACCATCCCTCACCAACACTTGATAGTGTTCCTCTCAATCTAAATGTACATTCACATTTTCTAGTCCAAGTACTCCTCATAGATTTATGATTCTTCCAATGTCTATATTTACCACTTCTTTCACAACCAATAATTAATTTCGTCTTTGTTCTTGGTCGTGTTATCGCAGTTTCAGATCTAAAAATAACAATGACAATTCCATTTTCCCTTTCAACATTTCTAAACCATCTCAATAAATCATCTCGCGTATCAAACATCATGCCAGTGGTAAACACATAGTCAAATCAACCATAACATCTTCAACGTCGTCATTCATAGCGTCTTCAATTTCGGGTTCAACACCATCATTCATTGCATCAAAATCAGGTTCCAAACCATCATACATTTCGTCAAAATCATATTCCAAACCATCATGCATTCCTCAAAATTATGTTCCAAACCTTCATACATTTTGTCACTATTGTCATCCCTTTGGTCCATTTGTCTGCATCCAAAAAATAAAATATAAAAAATTCAAAAATATATGAGATCATGACTATTTACGTGAACTAAATTCACGAACTCATACGTGAACTCAATTCACGTACCCCTAAGTGAACTCAACTCAAGTCAACCTACGTGAACTTAGTTCACGTACTTCCCAAATACATCACTCATATGACTTCTACGTGAATTGAATTCACGTATATTTACTTAAATTGGGTTCACGTAAGTGGACGTCAACTGAGTTCACGTATGAGTTCGTGAACTAAGTTCACGTAAGGCATGTGAAATCTTGAACTCTATTGAATATGCATTATGAAATCACGTATGCATGCGTGAAATGAATTCACGTATAGCCTGCGATTTCTTAAATTCAGTAACGTACGTGAATTCAGCTTACGTACAGTTAAAACGTACGTGAACTGAATTCACGTAAAATACCCAGATTTTGAAAAATAAAACGAACTCAAAAGCAGATCAATAAACTTATCTTGGGTCACTTTAACCTCAATGTGAAGAGGAGACTAATGAGGTGTAAGTTATGAGTGAGTGATTTCAGTTTTGAATGATTATGAGTTATGATGGGTGAGATATGGATGATTTTGTGATATGTGAGTTATGATGTTAAGAATGGTGATGAAGGGATAAGTGAGGTTTAAAGAATATTATTAATAGGTAAGAGTATTTTGGGTAATTTGTTTTTAAAAAAATTGAGGGGTGTGTGTAGTAAAAAGAGGGAGTGTGAATAGCAAAATTGCTTTTTTTATGCTCAAGAGAATGCATTAAATATTAATGCTACTTCTTACTTATACACTCCGACAATTTCTCATGTGTAAGTTCATCTATTTATTTTAGTGCATAAGATAAATTATTAACACTTATACATTATTTGATACACAATAATGTGATATATGTGATATAAAATATGAAAATCAAATTATTTAATATGTGATACAATCTCTGTCGTATTTAGTTATAGTTGATTCGTATTTTACTTGCTTATATATTATTAGTACCTACGTTTATATCAAATATATGAGACTTTTTACTTTGATTTTTCTTCTCACATGTTCATCTTCTTGATTATGATAAAGTTGATGTTTTCTAAAATTTCAATCGTTAATATATAGTTTTTTTTTTTGAAACATTTTGGAATTCAATTGTACTAAATTCTAGGAGCTTTTACCTAAAAAATCTACTCCATCCACTTAATTAATTAGGATTGAAAAAAAAACAAAAGAAATTATTTATCGTATGTTATATGTGTGGTAAAGATGGAATAAAGTGAAATGAAGATAGATTAGTTAATTTTTTTTTTAAAATAATTATGTTATTTATCATTCCACCCATGCCATTCCACTTTATTCGATCTTATATCACTAATCTAAACTTTTCTTAGTTGTTGAATATTTTATCAAAAAGAAGGCAGGCCCAAATAAACAAATCTAAACTAGATAGTATTCTTTTTTTTTTTTTAAAATATTTGATACTATTGATCTATTATTCTCGAAGTTAAAAGTTTTATTAACTATATGTTTTACTAAATAAACAAATATCCAAATGAAATGAAAAGGAGGGAAGGTGACTTAACAGAAACAGTTGGATAAGAATCTGCCTTGTGATAGAGAGCGAGTGAGACTCACTCGCCGTTGCCATGACGGTAGTTTCACTCTTCCTTACTGCCACCAAACTCGCCGGAGCTCTAGTCACTCTCTCCGTCGCCGCCAATGCCTTTTCCTTCTCTCGTTTCCGCAACAAAAATCTGCGCCGTTTTCGTTCCCCTATCGACGACTCCTCCGATACTCTCGCCGTTTTCAACATTACCGGTAATCTTCATCTACGAAGTTTCAATTGCTCGGCGAAAACTTTATTTACGATTTGTTGGGTTGCAATTAACTTTGTTATCTTATTTGTTTGCAAGCATGCATGCATACAGTTGAGATTAATAAATTAGATTATTAATCAAGTGATTGAAATTAAAAAGCTTCAGTTAAAAGACAAATCCTTTGGGAAAATCCGAGTTTGAATTCTTCCTAGAACAATCTTTTATCAGATTTTACTTAGCTAACATCTATTTACCACCCTTTCTCTTGGGAACAGGAGCGTCGAGTTAAGGTAAAAAGTTAAATTAGTTTAATTGTTTTTTTTAAAAACAAATCATAATCATTAGATTAATAAATATATTTGACTTGGATAATTTTTTTGACAAGATGCTGGACTTTAATTATAACTACTTACAAAATCATATAGGTTGTGATTTGTTGACAAAGTAAAATATTTAATGCTGATGGTATTTAATAATTAAACTAAAAAAAAAAAATTGCAGAAGAAGAAAATGGGTTTTTCTTTGGTCTGGCGACAGCACCTGCACATGTTGAGGATAGGCTTGATGATGCTTGGATACAGTTTGCTGAACAAGAGAGTAGTGGTGGTGCTGAGCAGAAAGTTGATGCTTTGATGGGCTCTGCCACTGGTGATGGTGGGTCTCAGCCAGCTGCATCATCTCCGCAACATGCTAATAAGGGCAACAAGAAGTCTCTTAAAGTTGCTATGGAGGCCATGATCAGAGGATTTGAGAAGTACATGGAGGTAGAAGGACATGAAGGAGGAGAAGAACAATGCCATCCTAATGTTACTGCTTGGCATAATGTTCCACACCCGTAAGCTCTCACACACTTTTGTTTTTTAATGTCATTTGCAGTAAAAATTGAATCTTTTAGACATTTTGGTATGTGGCCAGCTGCAGAGGATCCAAGTCCATTTTGAAGGGAAATGAAAAGGAGGGTAAATTTTTCATTGCAAGTAAATATTGTTGTCGAGGTCGAGGATTGAATTTCTGAGTATTTCTGGGTGTGTGAAGATTTCACAGAAGATTGTAGTTATACAAAATACAGTAGTTACAAATAAATGGTATCCTAATATAACCAATCAGAATCAATAAAATAGTAACAAACCAAGGCTGAACATACTGTAACATTCCCCTCGAACTCAAGTTGGTGAGGAGGAAACCAACACGAATTTGGAAACCGAAGTCTAAAAAAGTTTAGGCAGATGAGGGTTGGAGAATAAATCCGCCCAGTGATTGTGAGTGCCTATAGAGAGAAGGCGATAGACACTATCCATCAGTGATGTGTTGTCGAATGAGGTGATTGTCCATCTGTTCATGCTTGATAAGCTCATGGAAGACATCATTATGATTGATTTGAATTGCACTCTAGCTATCACAATGAAGCTTATTATGAGAATATTGAGAAATACCTAATTAATCAAGTAGCTAGCATATCCAAAATATTTTTTTTCCATGATATTTTTATTGAATCCTGCCAATAACTCCTTATTTGTTTTTATCAACATTATATAGCTTAAATAGAAAATGGAAATACTTGTGTGTGTATGTCAAACTGCAATTTTGTTGGTGAGTAGAATATAAACTAATGCCTGATTTTCAGGGAGGAGAGGTTAAGGTTTTGGTCTGATCCTGATACAGAACTAAAATTGGCTAAGGATACTGGTGTTACTGTTTTTCGTATGGGAATTGACTGGTCAAGAATCATGCCCCATGAGCCAGTAAACGGCCTTAAAGAATCTGTAAGTCGGGTTCTGACCTTTCCAATTGATGATGAGTTATGAAGCTACTCATGGTTAAGCTTATATTAGTGGATGTATGTAGTTCACGAATACATTTTTCATTCTTCGAAGTTCTTTCTTGAACTTTACTAACCAATACAACTGGCAAAAGAGATTTACTTAAGTAATTTACCTGGCATTCTTTCGTAGGTCAACTATGCTGCATTGGAGCGTTATAAGTGGATTATCAATAGGGTTCGATCATATGGAATGAAGGTGATGCTTACTCTTTTCCATCACTCGCTTCCACCCTGGGCTGGTGATTATGGAGGTTGGAAGCTGGAAAAGACAGTGGATTATTTCATGGACTTTACCAGGTAGTTTTTCCTTTAGTGGTTGTTGTCTGTATGTAATGTATGCCATCAAACTCTACTTGCTGGGGATGACTCAAGTTTCAACTGAGATTGCTGCCCTGTACCAGCCTATCTTTAGTTGTAAAAGAATGAAGTGTACACATACTAATGGATATTTATTTTCCTGTGTCAACTGTGTTGGGTTTTTACTGTTTACTTGAGGACCGCAATTAAACAATGCTTATTGCTGAGAAAACTATTTTAAATTTAAAGGTTTAATAAATATGCATTTGGTTCCTGTAAACATACACTTTTTTGTTTTTAGTCCCTATATAAATACTTTTGTTTTTTGTTTTTGGTCCTTGTTATTTTATTTTAGTCCTTGCAAAATTTGTTCAAATTGAAATTGGTCCTTTATGTCACTCATATTGGAGTGACTAAAATCAAATATTCTACATACAAGGACCGATTCAAATATAAGCAAATTTTGCAGTGACAAACAAAACAACAAGGACATTTATATTTGCAAGGATGAAAAACAAAAAAAATTACTGGGACTAAAAGCAAAAAATGTTATATTTGCAGGGACCAATTGCGTATTCAAACCAAATTTAAATGAAAAAGTTCATTAATTAGTGATGGATTGTCTTCCTTTGTGAATTCTCCATCTTGAGTCTGTTATGATGTCTTACCATCTTTTTGTCCCGTTACTGATGACTACCAATTCCATGTTTGACTAATCTTATGATAGCATATTTGCTAATTCTTTCACATATTCTTCCATTCAATGCAGGCTTGTTGTTGACAGTGTATCAGATTTTGTAGACTATTGGGTAACATTTAACGAGCCCCACGTCTTCTGTATGCTTACTTATTGTGCTGGCACCTGGCCTGGTGGTCATCCTGATATGCTGGAGGCTGCTACTTCAGCACTTCCTACAGGTGTTTTCCAGCAGGCCATGCATTGGATGTCTATTGCACACTCAAAGGCATATGATTACATCCATGAACTCAGGTGAATCTTTGTCATAGAATGTTTCAGAATTTGTGGCAAGTTCTTATTGGGTAGATAGATCAGATACTTGTTGATAGCTTATAAGTCATCCTTCAACCATACAGTCCCCATGCCTACATGGTCTCAGAATTCCTCTTATTCCGATCTGAATTTGATTTTTCACGTGTCCTTTGCCTAGAAATATGGCAGGAGCCACTTATTGAACATGTTTTGTGCATCGACGATCACTCCCCACCCTCCCCAGCCTCATGTGTTACATTAAACTTTGTTGTTCATTCCACAATATTTTTATGGGGGTTATCTATGTTAGCTTTTGGTTATTATCTTCAGTCTAGGTCCATTCTCTGTTTGAGGCCTCGACAGTCATATCTTTCTAGTGTGATTAGATTTTCTTCTTCTTTCTCAACCCTTCTCATTTAGCTGTCTGAACATTTGAATTTGATCGCTTTACTTGGTTGCTTTTCTAATTTTATGATTGTACTTGTCTGAACAATAATAACATTTTTTACAGTAACTCATCAAAACCAATAGTTGGTGTTGCGCATCACGTGTCGTTTATGCGACCCTATGGTCTGTTTGATATTGCTGCCGTTTCACTGGCTAACTCATTGTCTCTCTTCCCATACATCGATGAAATATCTAAAAAGCTGGACTTCATTGGCATTAACTATTATGGCCAGGTTTGATTTATTAACCATGATAGTGTATTGTGTATGATACCAGACATGTACTCACATGCCGATTCTAACATGTATTTCAGGAAGTGGTTTCGGGGGCTGGTTTGAAGCTAGTGGAAAATGATGAGTACAGTGAGTCCGGTCGTGGGGTATATCCTGATGGCTTATATCGCATGTTGCTTAAGTACCATGAACGATACAAGCATCTAAATGTCCCCTTCATTATTGCTGAAAATGGAGTTTCGGATGAAACAGATTTGATCCGCCGGCCATATCTCTTGGAGCATTTGCTTGCTGTTTATGCAGCTATGATCATGGTTTTGACTCTGAAATTTTCATTTTTTTAAGAGAAATTGTAAAATAGTTTTACATTGACATCCAATTAGCATCTTGTATTCCACCAAAACATGAAGATATTTTGAAATTAATTGTATGACATGAAGAGAATGATGGTTTCTTATTGGATGACTGTGTAAAACTATTTTCCACAGTCAATGCATGCCCATTAAACCCTTTTATTTAACATCGAATTTTTCTTTCATAATCGCTAATTGCATGTTATACGTTGTTGTATTTGTTCTACAGGGTGTACCTGTGCTTGGTTACCTGTTCTGGACTATTTCTGATAATTGGGAGTGGGCTGATGGATATGGTCCCAAGTTTGGTCTTGTTGCAGTTGACCGGGCAAATAATCTTGCACGGGTCCCCCGCCCTTCTTACCATCTGTTTTCTAAAGTTCGTCTTTGTTGTCTTCATTTGTTTCTCTATAATATTTGCTTTGTCAAAATTTGGGTGATATTTTTAACAGGCTCTTGATTGCAGGTTGTGAATACCGGTAAAGTTACACGCGAAGATCGTGAAGGTGCTTGGAATGAACTTCAAATAGCTGCTAAAGAGAAGAAAACAAGACCATTTTATCGGGCATCCGACAAACATGGTTTGATGTATGCAGGTAATTCTTTACTCTTTTACTTCAGAGTTCAGACTAACAATATGTGGGCCTGTCAGTTTCTTTTTGATTGAACTTTGTGCTTTTCCTGTGTTAATATTTTGTTTATTCAATGCTTAGATTATTTTTAATTTGGAACTTTATTGCTAAATATTATCAACGAAATCTAGCATCTCTCCTTGTTGATAGAATTAATGCCTTAGCAGCCATATGTCAACATGTTAAGTAAAAAAAAAAGTTACTTCCTTGGAAAGCAGTTGCATAATGAGCTTTATTTTAGTCAAAACCAAACCAATTACAAAGACAATGGGATCATGAGCTACACCGACCTTAATCATATAAATTCCAGGTAAGTTCCGTGGCAATTAGAATAAGAAGTCAGAGACTGCGCAACTAATTCAGTCTTAGTTGTTCGGAGATGAGTTTTAAACATCAACTATATTGCATAAACTTATGAGAACTGACCGTAATTTTCTTTAGTTGCAAAATAGTAGCCCCTCAACCAAAGTTGTCTTAGCGCATGTTTGGTGCCGTGTTATGAGGGCAGTGAACATGCTGTGGATCAACAACTGTGCATCGAAACAGAAAATTCTGTTTTCCAAACACGCACTTACCCTCCAAAATTAGAATATTGCTTCTAGCCTTTATACCAAGGTTTCTCTGCTTCTCATTCCTCCAGAGCCTCCCACAGTCCCACTAAATTTAGGTTTTGGTTTCTTCAGCAACGTCAACAAGACCTTGGCTAAGATAAATGAAAAAGAGAAGTATTTGTATAGGAAACAGGGAAAACAGCTTTTTCTGGCTTTCACCATTTCATGTATAAATATTTGAAAACAGAGTAAAAATAAGGCTGTAGTTTTCTTATTACAAGTAAAAAGAAGCAATAAAACATTTTCTTATACCAAACAAACTCTAATGTGAAGAGGTATCGATTTGAATATTAAACTTTTCTTAAGGTGGTTGGTTATACATAGGGAATTGTGGATAAATGTATGATAAGTCTCCTTGCTTATGGTGACAGGTGGACTTGATGAACCGATACAGCGATCTTATATAGAAAGAGATTGGCGGTTTGGTCATTATGAGATGGATGGTCTCCAGGATAACTTAAGCCGCTTCTCGAGATTCATTATTGAACCATTCTCCCTACTAAAAAGGAAAAAGAAATCTCAAAAGAAGAATGACAAATTAGTTCTTCAACCTCTTTGAACTTAGTCATTGATAACCCATCAAAAGTCATATGTATACACTACAAAATGCGCAGCCAAATGACTTAGCGTTCTAGTATAATGCTACCCTCACAAGAGAACGATAATCTAACAAATCTGCAGCGGGCTACACCATAAAGTCATTGCAGAGGATCCATTTTGGGGAATTTATCTTATTGGAAATGGAAGAGAATTGGACTTGGGACTGCATTATTTATCACAGGTGTATATAGTTTGTCTTCCAGCTTGGCTGCATTGTTCAGATATACATAAGGCAGATGAGTCATAGCAACTTTCAAGGTGCTTTCAGTTGTCTGTTTATCTGCTATGTGTGCATTGATGCCCGTAATAATTCACCAAAAAGGATTGATTACTTGTTTTCAAGGTGTATAATTTATCTGTTGCTACTAACTAGTATACTAGTTCTATTAAAAATGTGATTATGAATTTAAAAAGATTTTGCAGTGAATTCGTACTGAAGATGGAAATTTCATTTCAATCCTCTAATTTTATAAAGTTTCTTCTTGAAGTATTCAGTGAACTTTCTCAACATGATTTACTAGGACCTGGGTTTGCCGCTGTAAAGTTTTCATGCAGTTTCATGTTGTACTCGATCTTGACCGCTAATTTGAGATCAGTTAGTTTATATTACAAACTTGGTTTCTTGCACTAAAACGATCTCAATTGTTTATTTTGAACTCAGACGGCTGGCTGTTGTAACTGCTGTCTTGTAGTTACAGCGGGGAATCCAAATCCAATTTACTGTTTTTTAGATTATCTTTTCAATGATTAACTCAATTAAAAGGATGTACAGTAATTATTATGTTTTATGAACAGAGAAAGGCTTGAACCAACAAACTCATTGTCATTTTATATTGAATAATTACACATATTTTGTCACTACCAATGTATTTCTTATTGGTTAGTGTGTTCTGATTTCTTCCCTTTATCCAACTCCAATAATGACCCCTAATAGAAAATTCTGTTCTTTCTAGGAACTTTTTTAGATGAATTCAGTAAGAAACAAACAAGTGAGCAATTCCAACAAGGTACAAGTGGATTTTAATTAATAAATCAACATAAAGGACTACCCCAATCTAATGAGTGGGTGACAGAAGGAGTAATGTCTGTCTTGTGATAAAGACAATTGACATGCACAATGCTAGTGCTCTGCACCATTAGTGTACTGAATATTATGGCCAAACAAGTTGTGCTACCTGGTGGGCTAAGGCTTTTGTGGAATTTGGATTCATTGCAGCGCTTGTGGTTGACCACTTTTGAACCGTTTGATTATGATTGGATAATTCAATTTTTAATGTAAATTTTGATTTTTTTTTTTTTAATTTGAAAATTGGGTATTGAAATCTGGATCTGGATCAATAGTTTAAATGTGACCGAATACAAATAGTTACGAGATTATGACTGCACACAATACAGAACTAACGTTTACGTGGGAGAATAATTTTCTCCACCCCTAAAATCATTTCGGATATACACATTCAGAAAAGAAAAATATACTTGTGAAACTATGTGTAGATTTTTAGAAATGTGGGGTGAAAAAAGTTACTCCTTTTCCTTTTGTGTGATGTTGGTAAAGTCTACTCCAAGAAAGTGTATAATGTCATTTTCTGACATGACAATTCCAAGTTCTCTCACCAACCCACTCACTTATTTTTGTACTATAAAAGTAGTCAATGCATTCATTCATTTTGGTCCAAAATTAAAGAAGCCAAATTTATTTCATTTTAATTATAGATATGAATGTTTTTCTGTTTGTCCTCCAGTTCCTATGTTTCATTCTATTAACTACTCTTACTAAAGCATCTGAAATAAATGTTGAAAGCTATGAATCTGATAGAATAACTGATCTTCCAGGACAACCTTCAACTCCATCAGTTTCACACTTTTCAGGTTACATCACTGTCAATCAAGAACATGGCAGAGCCCTTTTCTATTGGTTCTTTGAAGCTCAATCTGAGCCCTCCAATAGGCCTCTCCTTCTCTGGCTCAATGGAGGTCTTTTTATTTTTGTTTGTTGTTGTTATTATTATTATAACATTTTTTTTGTATGGTTGTTAAGATCTAGTTCTAGTCATATTTATAGATGATACCTTTGATTTTGTGTGTGAATTAGGACCTGGATGCTCTTCTATTGGATATGGTGCTGTTGTTGAGATAGGACCTCTTTTAGTCAACAAAAATGGTGAAGGACTCAACTTCAACTCATACTCTTGGAATCAAGGTTTATATTTTCTTTCCATCTTTTTGACTATTATATATATATATATATATATATATATATATATATATATATATATATATATATATATA
>JBBPBQ010000002.1:4226165-4267220 GCA_037974755.1 Cicer yamashitae
CCAATTATTGATGTGTCAATAAATACAGCAAAAAAAAAAAAAAAAATGAAACACTAACAACAAACAACGATTGTTAATAATTTGAAAAAGTTATAGTCATTGAATGATTGAACATTTGAGTCTAATTACACGTGTCAGTGTCAGACACCGGATACAACTTCAATATGAAGTGTGAATGCTATGTAGGAATAAAAATGATGATCCTATTTTGCTTACTTGAAAATTCTGAACCTACATGCAGAAGCAAATTTGTTATTTGTGGAGTCACCTGTTGGAGTTGGTTTTTCTTACACCAACACTTCTTCTGATCTCACTATTTTAGAGGATCATTTTGTTGGTGAGTAGTTTCCTTTGCATAAGATAATTAGCTCATATCATTTTGTTGATTTGTTTAAGTCACAATATTTTACAAACTACTTGAATCAGCTGAGGATGCTTACAATTTCTTGGTGAATTGGCTACAAAGATTTCCCCAGTTCAAATCCAGGGACTTTTATATAGCAGGAGAAAGCTATGCTGGTTAGTGTTTAATTAAATTATAAGTATAATATCTTTCTGTCACATAGTCACTACCAGCATATATTAATATTATATAACCACATTTTCATTGCCACTATTTTTCAGGTCACTATATTCCTCAGCTTGCAGAGTTAATCTTTGACAGAAACAAAGATAGAAACAGTTACCCTTTTGTTAATCTTAAAGGTTTTATTGTAAGTAATTAATTCCTCCTTAACCAAAAAAGATTGGAAAAATAAAGAGAATAAGAGTCTCTTTACTTTCTGAAAAAACATTTATAATTTTAATTTTGACTGTATGTTAGTGGTTGAAATGATATTTGGTGATGCCTTTTTCTTTTTAATTGTGATAAAGAGATGGTGGAAGCTAACAAGAGAGGTTATATTTCCAAAAATACCGTAAACAATGTCTTGACATTTTTCAACATTTTTCCAAAGTATTTGTAAAATTTCTAACATTTTTCCATTATATTTCTAAAAATTTTTATAATGTCTTCTCTAATGTTTATTGAGTTTAAATTTGATACACACTTAATGTAAAAAAAATTGCATTGTCAAACAATTACAGTAAATCATATTTGTGACTTTGAAGATAATTTTAATAAAAGTCAAATATTTTTAATAATTTAACGATTATAATTAATTGACAATGTAAAAAATATTTACATTGACAATGCATATGAATTAAATCTATTTTTATTTTATTTGTGAAAATGAAAAGAAAAAAAAGGTCCTAAATATGCATTCCAAAATGATTTTATTGCCTTAATGAACTATGTATTTAAAATAAAGTATATGTCTTTCAGGTGGGGAATCCAGAAACTGAAGATTACTATGACTATAAAGGCCTTCTAGAATATGCATGGAGTCATGCAGTTATATCAGATCAGCAATATGAAAAAGCAAAACAAGTTTGTGATTTTAAACAATCTCTATGGTCTGATGAGTGCAATCAAGTCATGAGTCAACTTTTCCATGATTACTCAGAAATTGACATATACAATATTTATGCCCCAGCATGTCGTTTAAATAGTACATCTTCAGTAACAAGTAATGTCCCTGAATCACTTACAAAGGTAGATATTGTAATTGTAATTAGTGTCACAATTAATAGATTCTATATGATGGTCATTAGTTTCACAAAAATAATATTTTTACGTAAAATTTTCAAACAATTTAAATGATTAACGTAGTTTAAATATTTGATTAATTATTTTTAGTAGATGACTAATAAATATAATAAGACGTCGCAAAATATCAATTGAACGTGATTAACCACAATTTTGAATTTTATTAATCACAATTTTTCATATTTTCAAACATACATGATATCAATTAACCGTTAAACTGTGTATAAGTATACACAACTTTAGATGTTCAAATATACAAAAATATTCATTAATCATGCATGATTTTTGTATTCAAATTTTAAAATGGTGGTTAACAAACGTTGAAAATCGTGGTTAATTGTTTTCAATAAATGGTTATTGAATTATAATATTTTATTATATTTATTATCTATCTATTGACCGTAATTAATTATATCTATGAACTACGTTAAGTATATAAATTAATGTCAAATTTGTTTGTCAAAATAATACAAGTGCTAGTTTCATATCAAGTGGTTTATTTAATGGAGAATTTGGTTCCTGCAGGTGAAAAATGATTATAAACTAAAGAGGATGAGAATATTTGGGGGCTATGATCCTTGTTATTCCACATATGTAGAAGAATTTTTCAATAGGGTAGATGTTCAATTATCTTTTCATGCAAATAATAATAAAAGAGAAAACGGTAACATAGCATGGAAGGTTTGCAAGTAAGCACTATAATTTGATCCCTTAATTAATCTTTTTATTATCCTATAGAATGTTGAATATTAATTTCCATATTTTTCTCATTTCTCAGTGATTCCATATTGGGGACTTACAACTTCTCTGTTTTTTCTGTCCTACCCATCTACACTAAACTCATCAAGGGTGGCCTTAAGATATGGATTTATAGGTATTTATTAGTTATTCCCTTCAATTTTAAATGACTACTATCATTTTAAAAAAATAAAAATAAAATTGATCATGGTCGTATTTGTTTTTTATCAAATAATTTAGCGGCTAAATTCACATATTTTAAATGACTGTAATTTTTTAATTAAAAAAAAATTAAATTTGACAGTCATTTTTTTTCTTCATGAGTTTCATTATTTTAGATATGGATCCAAATGTCACTTTTTAAATAAGTGCAAAGTGCATATGTCATTTATGATTTTATGGTTAGATGCTTTTTTATTTAATAAATAAATGTAGTTGCATAGAATTGTTAGCTTTCGGTAAAATTAAAGAGTCACGTACTCATCATGTGTATGCAGTAGCGGTTGCAATTACCGTGATTCACCTTTTTTTGATTGATGAATAAGGCACTATAGTTGAATTGAATTAATTAATATATTTTTGTACTTTGGAATTAATAGTGGAGATGCAGATGGGAGATTACCTGTGATAGGGACAAGATATTGTGTTGAGGCTTTAGGATTACCTCTAAAGTCTCCTTGGAGGCCATGGTACCATCATAATCAGGTTCTCTATATAAACGAGTTTTACACATTCATCTGATTAGTTATATATTTTGTTAAATTTTACCTCACTTTAATGGTTTGATGTAGCAAAATAAATAATATTCATTAGTTGTCATGTAAAAGAATTTCACTAACAGCAGACGCGGAGGAAAGTAAGACTGACAGGTGTCACGGTCCCCTTAAATTTTATAAAAATTTTTAAGTTATATATAATTAATTATTATATTATATAAAAAGTTAATTATTAAGTAATTTTTATAGTTAAATGTCTTAATCATTTTGATATTCGAATGTCTTTCATTATTTAATTTAGTAATGAACGCAGGTTGGAGGAAGGATAGTGGAATATGAAGGATTGACATATGTGACAGTGAGAGGAGCTGGTCACTTAGTGCCTCTCAACAAACCAAGTGAGGCTCTCTCTCTTATTCATTCTTACCTTACTGGAGACAATCTCCCTACACGTCCATGATCATTAATTCATCTTCATTAATTTTGTGACCCATCAATTAGCAATTTGTTTAATGAAACCATGCTGGAGTGGTGTATCATTATTCAATATAATGTATGAAAAAGCAATGTCAAAATTAGCTCTCATGTATGCTCCCATATGTAATAAAATATAAATAAAGAAATACACGCATTTCAAATTCATTTGCGTGCATATGTCTTTAAGAAACTTATTAATGCAATATTTTCTTCTTCAATAATAATAATATACGCATGCTCTTAATTTTTTACATTTATTACAACATTTTCATGCTCTTTCAATTTTTTTACACTCATATAGAAATCCACTAAACATTTTTCTTTCTAAATTTATTTTTGTTATGTTATGAATCACCGTCCACCGCACTATAATTTTTGTACCCTATTCAAATCTTTGCTGTTTCTTTCCGACCTTAAATAGGCTTAAAATCATGGGCATAAAAGAACATAAATTCATTTCTAACAAAGAATAATAAGACTGTATCATTTCCTATAAAAACGAATGTTTCAATTCCTAAAACAAAAAAAGAAAAAAAATAACAAATAAGTTTACAAAATAAATCCTGCCAAAAAATAAGAACAATTTTGCCAAATAATAATAATAATAATCATATTGTAAAAAAATAAGAATTCCATGCATTTGCACACACAATTTTTATTATTTAATAGTCGTCAATCCTATTTTAGGTAAAAAATACACATTTAGTCATTTATATTTAGCTTAAATTTTTAAGTTTTTTAAGTTTATTTTTTTTCAATTCATTCCCTAAAATTACATTCAGTTTGCATTATTAGCCTTTAAGATATATTAAATTACGCATGTGATCCTTTAAATTTAAAAATGTAATTTAAAGAATTAAATCAGAATAAAATAAATTTAAAAGATCTAAGCAGAAATTGAGTTAAATTTAAAGGACTATAAATGTATTTATCCCTATTTTACTTATGAAACATTTCTTTTAATTTTTTTATAAAGAACAATATTTCTACGCGCAATTGAAAAACTTTTTAAGAAGATTCATTTAAGAGGTTGGCATATCTCAACTTATCTTTTTTTTTTTTATATACAACAATTAGAGAATATCTACTATTTGTGTAACGGATTATTTTGAAGCCTAGACAAATTTATATCAATAATTTTATTAACTTAATGAGTATAAAACGTACCCATAAACTCTTTTCACTTACTTCCTCCTCCTAAAATAAAAATAAAAATGAGTTAAAAAAGTTGATGTCAAATTTACTTATATTTTAAGACCCAATTGAATTTGTTATATCATAATATTTATAACATTAAACAGGTGTTGATGGCAAATATATTTGATAGGGGATTCCTTGTTGGTGGTGGGGTGTTGGGGTAAGAAGAATAAAAATTATATAAAATAAAAAACTTTAAATAAAATGGTCAAATTTAAAAGGAAAAATGTTAAACCAAATTTAGTCTATATATTTAAATTATTAATTAATTAATTAATTAATTAAATAAAAATTAAATTATAAATAAAATAATTTATATAAAGAATAAAATTGAAAAGGAAAAGGTCACACCAAAATTTTATATTTTCAATTGATTTTTCATACAAAGAGGCTTAATAAAAGTTAAAATCTTGATCCCTCTAAGCTTATCTCTAGACCGTTTGGTAAAGATTTTTTAACTGTTTGACCCCAACATAAAAGTCGGTCCCATTTAATTTTTTTTTTTTTTGTTAAGTATTGATATATTGTCAATATCATGAATACATAATAGAAGATATTATATCAAAAATTGTATAAATATTATTAATTAAAAGATATAATTGAAAGAAAAAAATCATTGAAAATTAAAAGAGCTTTTAAAACAATATTTTTCACAAATAGTTAATTAATATGGGAGTGACAGATTATTAATATTGAGATGTTATAAAACCTCAATTTTTGCCAAAGAGCCTAAGACCTCAATAACATCACTATTCACCGGTATATATTTATACAAGCAATTTTTATTTATATAAAGTGTCTTTCATAGGCATCAATAATCAAACACCAAAACCTTTTGTTTAATACACAAATTAAGCAGAAGCAATGTCTTTAGTGACCGAAGAGTTGAAAGCCAAAGCAGAGGTGTATTATGGTGACAATGTTTGCAGGGAGAAGTTCTCTCTATTGCTGGCAGAAAAAGGTCTACCAGATGGATTATTAGCCATAGAAGACATTGAGGAATGTGGTCACGTGAAGGAATTAGGCTTTGTTTGGCTCAAGCTAGGGAAGAAAATGCAAAGCAAGTTTGATAACATACTTGTGAGTTATGATTCGGTGGTCACTGCTTATGTGGAACCAAACAAGATCAAGAATCTTACGGGTGTTAAGGCTAGAGATTTCTTGGTTTGGTTCACTGTGAATGAGATTTATGTCAAAGGGGAATCCTGCGTTACCTTCAAATCTTTGGTTGGTTTGTCTATGTCTTTTCCTCTTTCATTGTTTCAAGCTGAGAAATTACAAGGCAAGAAAGATCAAATTGTAATTAATAAATGCAAAAAATAATTGTTTAATTGATTATTCTCGTCAGATTATGCTTGATGTGATGCACTTGTATATATTTTTTTATGATTTATTGCTTGTAGTTTATTGAAAATTGGGGAACCTTTGTAGAAGAGGTACCAAAAAAAGAATATGCTGAGCAATGTTTGTTTCATTAAGAATATGCCTAATAAACTGCTTATTGTTCTCTTTCCACATTCATCACGTAATCTTCTTAGTTAGCAAATGTTTCTTTCTTATGCATGGTATGGCATCAAGTATGACGAGTGCAAGGGTCACCGTCAAGAGTCGTAATTCTGTTTGAAATTTGGGATAGAGACGCTAATTAAGTTGACGACAAGGCAATACACGTGGTTCATAATAATTCTTGGATCATAGTTCTTGTGTTAGTTAATTAGTATTACTATAATGTATACACAACTATTCAGAAGTTCAACTTATATTAAATTAACACAAGATTAAAATGAAGTACTAAATTTTCATTAAAATATTTTGATACAATTCTAGATTTTTCGTTTATTGATTTTTAAAAGATAGAATACTAGTAAAAGGATATCAAAATTCAAATACTCCTAAATAATACTACCCATAAAATATTCATTTAAGATTATTATTATTATTATTATTATTATTATTATTATTATTATTATTATTATTATTATTATTATTATTATTATTATTATTATTATTATTATTATTATTATTATTATTATTATTATTATTATTATTATTATAGGTATGTAATATGGTACAAGTCAGATAGATAATGAGTCATAAAAGGAGACTGTAATCCACACTATTTTAAGAAATGAGTCCAAACTCAAATAGCTAGCTAGCTGATCTGAATTGAATCATCTAATCAGTTTCGGAAATGATCACCCCAACTAATTAATATCAACCTTTATATGCTTGAGTAGATGTTATTTTTTGCTTCCTACTGAAAATCCAGGCTTTGCATACTATAGTACTGCACCAAATTAAAGAGTCCAGGGTTTACATAATTCACTTGAATGCCTTACCGTTATAATCACTTAAATCCACTTAATCCCTAAATTATTTATGCGTAACCGGAAACCCCCGTTTAATTTGTAAAAATATTTTTCTTTTTCATTTTTTAAAATATGTATTCTTCATAATTTAATAACAAGATATGAGACTTTTGAAGTGAACTATTATAATTAAGAAAAAATGAAATGTTAACTAAGAATGATGCATTTTTAGAAATAATGAAAATATTTTGTTTTTGTTGATACTTTATAGTTTTTGAAAAGTGCATATATTTTTTCACTTCAAAAATTTCTTATCTCTTTGTTAACAAATAAAATTAATACAAATTTTAAAAAATGAAAATATACCGTATCTAAAAATGGCACCCACTGTATGACATAATTGGCAAACGATATTACAAGCGGTATTATTTTACAACACTAACATAAAAGAATGAGGTTGCAAACAAATAAAAGACATGCTCTTCACCGCCCTCTTTTCATCTATACTCTATACAACTTCCAACTCTCTAAAATTGCCTCAACTAGCCTATTAGAAGGAAATGGTTCCGTCTTCCTTTAGTAGATTTTTTTTAGTGGTGGGGCAATGTGAAGACTTACATCTTTCCGTAAATATTTAGTTTCGCAAAACAATTGTAGCAGTTGCGCAGCTTTCTTCCGGTATCTATAGGAAACTGGCACAAGCTTGCAACATATACTATACATGTTTAAATTCTCAAACCTGCAAATTTACGAGTATTTAGATAGATGCATAATGCAATTAAGAGGCAAATATAAGATTCAAATTATTGTACATAAGTGGACGGCATTTCATTTTTGTGAAACATCTCCAGACATTATTGAGTATTGACACAAAATCTCATACAAAACCAATGCCACAATAATTTATTGCATTATACAGCTTTCGGTAGGTAATCCTTAGTTAGTTAGCTAGCAGAGGATTAGATTAGGCACGGTGAGGGACGAGTCATCTATGATTGCGGAACTTTGGGTTTCTCCAGTAAACTTCCCCCACCAAAACTACTGGCCCTAGACCACAAAACTCATACAAAGGTCGACACTTCTATGGAAGTATTCCATCCAAAAACAGAACCACTTGAGTGGGTGGCTAAGCTTCCACAACTGTCAGATAGGATTTGTGGTGTGGGGCCTTCTTGTCACTACCATGTGAAGAATCAACGAGGAATGCATATGAAGAGGGAAAGGCAGGACGAAGGGCAGGAGTTGAGCTTTTTACTCTCATGGGAAAGATACTTGATTCTCTGGCCAACAGATTATCAAACATGTAGTTGCTCTTTTTCCTTATTCTTAGTTTCTCACACTAAGCTCTTCAATCCTTTCGTTTGTGCATCTTTGGTAGATGGCAATATAGTTGCTATATTGAGCGACATAGATGATCATCCAGTTGAGACTTTTTTCATCATCCACTTTGTACTTAAATTGAATATGCTAAATAAACAAAAAATAGTCCTGTCTGGGGTCCCATTACATAAAACTTAACAATTTAGTTTTCTAATGACCCAAAACCTCTTCCACACAGCCAACATTAGGAAAGTCTGAAGGATCTTATGGTGATGGAGGTCTGACTGGATGACCCTCTTTAGGGGCCTGTTTCTCAACAAGGCTACTGTTGTCAAAAACAAAACTCAAGTACAAACTACAAAGTGAATGTTTGGGAGCAGTATGATAGAAACTGGTACCAAACAGAAGGAATTAAGAATAATAACTGGTTGTTATGGAATAATCTCTGGAGAAAGGTTCTCAATCAGAGACTCAAAACACAAACAAATGAATAGAACAGAAATAATACACAGACAATTCTGAACAAAGGGACACAGTTTCAACATGTTTCTCCAAGGAACTGGAGATCTTTGTCTCTCCCTCCCATAACTACTTTATAACTTCCCAATTACCCCATCTTCCTTTGTTTGTCCCTATTTATTCCTAAACATAAACATGCCATAACAGACAATTAATATAAAATGTAACTGCATAACTGCTATAGTTATTTTTATTCTCTCCTCTAATATTGTCCTCTAATAAGAAGTCTGGCAGAGTATTGGTTATGTGACCCCTGTTGGTTAGTCAGTCAGCTAGTAGAATACTGGGCAGTGTAGTAAATAAATAAGGGGGAAGGAATCTAGTCCTTTGAGACTATTGGTGCCTTAGGACCAAACAAGCAATTTTCTATCTTTGTAATTGGAGTTGTCTCTAATTCTTTCTAATTAAAAGACGGGTTCCTATCACTTTCTTGTCAGCTGTATTATCATGTGTTACCCCCAAATTGTATTCTTTTATTACATGTATGAAAAGTTGAAAACCATATGCCCGTGTCTTATGTGCATTCCTACAATGTATTCACTTATGTGCTGTGTAAGTATGCCACTATGAATAAATCATCAACTTAAAATAGTTGACAGAAAATGACTTGGATGAAAGGATAATCAACTGACTAAGATCGTATCAAGTCAGTTTAATAACACTTACCAACATTTCGGGTATCCTAAGGAAACCAAAGGACAACGAATATAAAACAACAGAGATTGTTGTCCCTATAATTAAATTGTTTATCAGACGCTTGTCATCTTTGCTGGGCACAAATGCCGTTTTCAGTGTATTGGTCAGCTGAAAGAGCCTATAGGAAATCTGCAGGCAAGTAGAATGTTAAAACCAGAATAAATCAACATAAATAATTTAAATCCACTGGTGCTTTTTACTTACTGCAACATATATGGAAGTAGTAAGCATGAAGTTCAGCATTGGGTAGTCTGGGATCAAGGAAAGCAACAATTTGGGTTGACCATCTGGAACACCTGACCTGAAATCAACCAACGACAGAAAGAAAAATTATTTCATTAGGATAAAAATAAAGCAAAATTTACAAAACACGTGTTGCATCAGGCATGCATCCATGAATCCTTTTGAGCATGTAACTATGCACCCATGTTCGTCCAGGATTTTCCTCTTATGACATTCATTCAGAAATAAAAAGATTAATTGAAAAGTTGAGAATTTTGGCGAGTAACTCCTGAGTCCTGATTCATCCCATTTGTACAACAAAGAATTATTTTATTGTTATGATACTGTTAAATATTTAAAATTCTAATGCTATAGTAAATTGATATATAACTGATTTTTTTTAGTATATTTATACATACTGTAAATATGAGTAAGTTTATGTGTGTTTTTCTTGTGAGATCACACCTTCTATTGATATTGCAATAACTACATTCAATGTCTAGGAAGTTGTGTTGACTAGGACTACTAACATTTAACCTAAGATGTAGCACAATTAAAGAATAATAAAAACATACAATGAATTTTAACGCTCCCCCTCAAGCTAAAGCGTACTATGCTTTAAGTTTGTTACATCAAAACATTTTATCACAAAAATTGAAACTAAGTTTGACAACTGTTGGACTTGTTTAAGAAGAGGAGCCATCATTAATGATTCAAATGTGGGTAAAGAGTCACTGCCGGATTGATCATCGGTGGGAATAAAAGGCGCCACTAATATGATTCATATGTGGGAGAAGAGTCACCAAGATTGATCGTCGGTGGGAATAAAAAGCAACACTAATATGATTCATATGTACGTGGGTAAGGAGTCACCACCAGATTGATCGTTGGTGGAAATAAGATGCACCACTAATATGATTTATGTGAGAATAAAGTCACTGCTGGATTGATCGTCAGTGGGAAAAAAAGACACCACTAATATAATTCATATGTGAGAAAAAGTCACCACCGGATTGATCGTCGGTGGGAATATCCTTGGATTGTTTGAGCAAATGGCACCTTGTCCTGAAGACCAAGTTCTCACAGCAGCAACCCAACCTGCGTAATTGGCAAAACCAACCAATTTTTTGCAAGGAACGAGCAGGAGAGTACTGAAACTGAAAGCGCAAGAAAAAGCAACAGCAGATACAGTGCGGCCCGGGGGGAGGGGGAGTTGAAAGATGAGAGGTTGCTGAAAAATCACCAAATGATGAAAAGACCCGCATAAGATGGCAGAGGGGCATTCGCGACAGCCGACGATGAAATATGGCTCTCAGAGACAGGTGCACGTGCGGATTTGGTGGAGGCACGTGGGACCCAAACACAGAGAAGGTGGACGCGTGTGAAGGTGCATGCAGTGTCGGTTGGCGACGGGAAAAGCATTGTCATACTCGCCAAAGGATTGTGTGGTGGTTTTGGACAGTGGTTCTCACTGGACTGGAAAAGGTGCAGCTGGTGTTGGCACAACTGTAACAATGTAAAAAAGGACAGAACTGTGGAAAAACTATGAAAGCGGTGGTTATGGACTTATGGTGCTGCCGCCGGCAGCCATTGTGAAGCACAAAGATAGGTCAGAATCAGAACTTGCTCTGATACCATGTAAATATGAGTAAATTTATGTGTTTTTCTTGTGAGATCACACCCTTCTATTT
This sequence comes from Cicer yamashitae, assembly GCA_037974755.1. Taxonomy (NCBI): domain Eukaryota; kingdom Viridiplantae; phylum Streptophyta; class Magnoliopsida; order Fabales; family Fabaceae; genus Cicer; species Cicer yamashitae. The sequence goes on from JBBPBQ010000002.1 coordinate 4,237,699, forward strand.
ATAATGATATTGCAATAATTACATTCAATGTCTAGGCAGTTGTGTTGACTAGGACTACTAATATTTAGCATAGGATGTAGCACAATCAAAGAATAATAAAAACATACACTGAATTTTAACACTCCCCCTCAAGCTAAAGCTTGCTATGCTTTAAGCTTGTTACATCAAAACATTTTATGCAATTGGGAAATAGTATTTCTAGAAATTCAAAGTCAAATCTCAATAAAGAAACAAAGAATTCAAAGTTACAAAACATTGAAAGGGATAACCAAAGCACATCAATGAATTTAGAAATCTATATGATGTCATGCCAAACATGTGAACTCTACATACCCTACCATCCAGGATCCACGTATCTCATGCCTAGGATCTAAGATTGTTGGGCATAACACCCCCTCAACTCTATCAAGATAAATATGAATTATATCTAGTAAAGAACCAGTAAATTCTAAAAGCAAGAAATCAGCTTCTGAGTACCTTAGCCAGATATGAATCTGGGAGATGTAAGTCTCCAGTGTAACCTTCCCAAGCCATCTAGGAGGAGAAAAGAACATTAGAAAATTAGTTCACAAATTAATAATCTTAAACAAAGTAAAGTAAGTTACTAGGATGCAATACATAAACACTTGACAGCATGAAGCACAAATTATCTCATTAAGTATGAATACACATCTCTGTACATTTTTAAATGTGTAAGGGAAAGTAGCAGAAAGAGAGAGATTAATAAAAGTTGTGGTCTACAAAGACAACTTACGCAAAAAGGGTCAGCGTATAGCTACGAAAACTTTGTGTAATATTGCGCAAGCATATGTAAACCCTGTTAAATAAATAAATTGCACATTAATCACTAGAAAGATCTTGAATAGTAAAGGCCCCAAAAAAGTACATCAAGGAAAAATGGGCATACGTTATGGGAATCCAGGAGGTATAAGGATGGTATTTGTTGTAGGTAACCTTGTCCAGCTTGTACACATACTCAAACCATAAATAACCCGTCTACAAATTAACTCAAACAGTCAGGGCCACAAAAATAATACAAATCGAAGGTGTACTAGTATAATAACAAGTACCACTTAGAATATTATACCACTGAAGATATTAGCACAACAGAAGCTTTGATTGATATTCTGCGTTTGATTTCTGTTTCCTCCAATTTCTCCATCCATCGTTCAACCTACAATATCATGTGATAGTTACTAACATACTCAACTCAAAGGAAAAAATAAAAGAGGCAGAAATGGGATAGAGAGAATTTTAACAGTTTCTCATATAAGTTGAAATTAACTTCTGCATATCATTTGCAAAAGTGAAGGTCCATAATCTTATTAGTTTGAGAAGCTCCTATAAGCTAGACGATCATCCCAACCAGGCCATATTCTCCCACATCAAAATCATCACTCAATCACAGAGAGGATGGAGGTGAATGTTAGATTAGTCTAGACTACTTCAAAAACATAAAATGAGAAACTCACAGTTGGATGATAATAAGCATATATCATTCCAATTATCCATATATAGCGATCAAGCCCTGAACGAAAATGCCACTCATGCAAGCGGGAGAATTGTGATTTAGATGGATCAGGATCAGTATAACCTGCAAGTTCAAAGAAACATTCCTGTCAGCGTGATCAGATGTGCTTTCAGGTGTACACCCAAACATCATAAATAATACTAACCGAGCATGAAAGTAAATGGACTCCAAAGCCATTCAAAGACTCCAGGTGTCTCCCATACTAAGATAACAACCAAGAAGCAAGCAATGATTTTGACAGCAATGACTGACCCAATCTCATTGTACTTGTTGAGAATACCGAGTGCCCCATAAACCATAAGGGTGAAAAGAGTGTGCATGGGGCAGATGTAGTATAACATGTAACTGTTGTTAAGTACAACACAACAGAACAATACCAAGAAATTAAGCCGCCACATCATCTGTTCAACCAGAAAAAGAAGAAAGATGTTACAGTCAGTACACACCAAATATGAAAAGCAACAACCTATACTTCTAGAAATTGGCATACCTGAGCAAATCTTGCCATGCTAAAATCTTTACGAATATAATAATATGAGAAGTTTCCAAATCCAGTCATCCAAACATATGCAGCGATGAACAAACGGATTGCATTGTAGATTTCAGATGCAGCAAAGTAATGGTACATCAAAAACAATACCTGTGTTGATTCAAATGGTAGAAATGTGGAATGTTAGTATCATAAGAGATGGGTAATCAAAAGCTCTGATGAAAACAATCAAAACCAAAACTGAACGGTGCTTCCCTTTATAGTATATGTGGACCTGAAATTATTCCCATCATAAATGATAACAAAGTAAGAGACGACTTCAGTAATATGAATTGAAAAAATGACCAACCTGCATCCAGCCTTTCCATTCTTCAGTCTGGTGCCTATTTAAGTAAAGTATGGATTTCCCAGAAAATGGTGACTTGTCATGATGTATTGTAAATGAAGTTATTGCCGAAACTATGATGAGGAGAAAATAAAGGAAGAGGAAGAGATCCCTATTGTAACTCTGCAAAAACAGATGATCGTCAAAAATCATATCAGTAATGCATGAAAGGCATATGAAAAAACATGTTTTTCAAATATATACTTTAAAACTTTATGGATAGCGCACAAGATGTATGTGGTATACTAAATTTTGCTAGCATGTGAGCATTAGAATGCATTTTGGGTACTTGCTTCTAAGGTGGTAAACTGTGCCGGTATTAATGCAACAAGTAAGTCACACCTTTCTATTTTTATCCTCCGCTCCCCCTTAATTATTGAGTTAAATCCTTTGGCAGTTGCTTACCCAAAAAAAACTTCGGCAGTTAACTCTTCCAGAAAAATGGTCCAAACCCCCATTTGGATTTTTTCCTAATTTCAAATGGTCACCCAAGTATTCCAAAACCATGAAAATTTAGAGATCTTTGTCGATTTTCAAAATAGGGGGAGATGGGAGATGATGAAAAATCAGGGAAATTCACTAAGACAGGAGTTTTTCTTTCTAATACATCTACTTCAACTTCTTAACTAGTTATGTTTTATTTCCATAACACAACCAATTATTATTTTCTTCATTATGCTATCTGTTTTGCCATATAAATCCAGCAAATGGATATCCAATATTCAGGAAGTATTATGATAGAATTTCAGAAAGTATTAAAAAAATTCCCTCACAACTGTTTGAAAACCTAAAATAGGAAAACTGTAGGTGGGTATCTACCAATGGCTACACAAATGACAGAAATATGAAGTGCTACAGAACATGCAAGTATGTTGAAACATTATGAAGAACAGCTGGGATCGAGCTAAAATGCCATGCTGCAATATTTGCTTACAGAACTGACAATTCAATTTCAATCACAATATTAGACCCAGGCATAGAGAAGAATACAAAAAGGAAGCAAAATTAATAAATTATTAACCTTTTTTGATGAGCCAAAGAAATCTGTGCGATCGCACAAATAGTAATAAGCCAAAAGAAGACCAAATTCAGACCTGTAACAAAAAAGAGTTAAGGAAATGGAAGTCAGTAGTTTGATCCACACATTAAATTATCTTGTCATATAATTTGATTCACTTACATGGCTCTAAGTGTCAAACGGTTTTCAATAAGGAAATTTTCATCCATCAAGAGGAATCTGAAGAAATAATAAATGGCCAAGCACGTAAGTCTTCATTTAAGCAAAGACAAAAGTATAGAACCATAATTTATGCAAGCAAAAACAAGAGCTACATGAATTTCTACCGGATAACTGATGAGGAGGCAGTTAAGCTTCGAGCTTTTGAGCCGATTGGGGATGCTGGTTGTTGAGCTCCTCCCTCCAATAAAACTGCTCTATCTTCATCTTTAATAGCAATACTGCTCACTTCAACTAAGTTGATGTCCGAATGCCTACTAGAATAGAATAACTTCTATAAGAAATACTAACAACAAGTTCTTAATTCCTTCCTTTCTTTACACATTGGATAAAAAGTAAACCGTCCAACAAGATTTCTCTCCCCCGAAAGATTTTATCACTTAATCTGCTCATAATCTGATTTTACCATTGCAGATACCTTTAAAACCATTCTATAGCAATTGCAAATCGCAATTTAGAACTATGATCATATATTATTATATTATTAAAATTTCAATTGTGAAATATGTTGCTTAAAAAGGAAAAAATTAAATTGAAAGTTACGTAATGGACAACAATTAAATAAAAAGAGCTAGTTAGTGCAAAATACACAGTGACACAATGTTACTAATCATAAAGTGGCCAACTACTTAACTTCTCATCGGATTATAAACTATTAATTAATAATACATTATAAAGCACAAAACTTCTACCATCACTCGAAACAACTAAAAAATTACGATTCAAAAGAATAACAAATCGATCAAACTTACGCTTTGGACGTTACAGAATTTTTGCGATACTCCAATATCTCGGAATATATCCATGCCAAAATGACCGGAATGATCCCGAGCAAGAACGAAACCTACAAACATCAGAAACCAAAAAATCAGTAACGCGCGCAAAATTAGCACAAACACGACGAATTTCGTGTAGCGAATAAGATGAACAAAGTAACAAGCTGTTAAATAATACGAAACGGTGCAAGATCTGAGATCAGAAGAAGCTGGAAGTACCTGACCGGGAGTAACAGGACTGAGGATATGCATTTCGCAAAAAACACGTTAGAGTTCCGAATTCACTGGAACTGAAGCGGCATTCGAAGAAGATAGCAATTCGACGGTGATCCACGAGTAGATCTAGGGGACAAGAAATGTGAACCCTAGATATACGAAAACAATAATGTGAATGAGAAGAATCTGGTGTAAGAAAAATGCTCCCAGTAACGGTGTGGTCTGAGTGAAATAGTGCAAGAAGAACTAACTCACTCACTCACTAGAATTAAAAATGTGTAGTAGTTAGTATTATCGGTGTACAATTTATTAAATATTTAATTAAATAATTAATGGAATTTTCAACCGCTTGTCCAAAACTGTGGATGATGAAGATTTTGACTAGTGTTGTTTTTATTTTGGAGTGTTTACAAAGTTTGTATAAGTGCATGTGTGCGTTACATACTTAGAACCGACAACTCGTATTGGTTTCTGTAATTTGAATTCAAGTTTTTATGTGATATTGGCGAGATCCACTAGTTATTCATTTTTTATCAGTATCACCGACACTGGCATTTCTTCGCTTTCTCCTCCCACCATATTTACAGTTCATTTCATTCCCCGCGTTGGCCCACACCTCACGCAACTACCAATTACACTATAATTATTAAAAAGACAATTTCGAATTAATTGTAAAAGATTCTTTTTATTTATTTTACATTTTAGGAAACTTATCAAAATAGTAATAATTCAAATGAAAAGGCCAATTATTTATGAGAGTTGGATTTATCTTTAATTCATTGTTATTTGGTGGTGCTTTCCTCCAAAATTCTTGCCCCAATATTTTATTCTTTTAAAGTGATATTTTAAATAATAACGTGAATAATATCAATCATTAATGATTAAATTATTTTTTGATATTATGTATGATCAATCATGGATAATTATTATATGAATTATTGATCTAATCACTTTATCAACTTCTCATTTTAGAGAAGCTGATTTCCTTGTCATAAATTAGAGGAACTAATAAACTATTTTCAATTTTTTTCATAAATTCTTACGTACAATATATATTGTTTATGAAAATATTTTAATTTAATTTGTTTATCGATTTACAAAAGCCTAAATTACTCACCACTTGACTGGTCATTGGTATAGTCTTTCCTAAATAAATAGTAAAGTGTGTTCATAAACATATTTTCATACTTTATAAAACTTTGAAGTGAATATTCCGAACTAAGTTGAAAGCCTGCTAAAAGTATTGCTATTAAACTCTAGAAAATTCGTTTTCCAAACATACACAAAAAAGATTAGGCCAAACTTTAAAAATGAGTTACAAAAGTCCAACTTAGCCTATTTCCACTTTTATGGTCAAGTGCACTTTAAGGTGAGACAATGAGCTCAAAACTAAGTGTGTCGATCATGAATGTGTTCATCATCGTAGACGTTGTGATATGAGATTCAATTGCCGTAAGATACTAAAAATCTGGTTAACCATTAAGTAGCATGGGTGCTTAGCACTACACCCATCACGCACTAAACTCATTCAATATCAATAAATACGATTCCACGTTGAAGGCTATTTTTAGCCCTTTTAAGATGGCTCAAAACTTTGCCATAGTAATATAGTGCAAGTACCAAGGGAGCAAGAAAAACCAAACAAAAAAAATTTCTATGACGATCACGAGTCACACCACCACATGCTACCAAACATCCAAGATTAGTCATAGCTCCGTCACCATTTAACTTGAACCTATCATGGCTCGGATGGGACCAATAAATGGAGACGAAAGCATCACCACCAATAGTAGAACGAATCATGCTTCTTTCTATTTCCAAAGACAGTTTTTTATAGCTTGCTACTTTTTTGAGTATGAGTTTATTTCTGTCTTTGTCTATTCCAATATTGAAGTTTCTATGAAAAAATATACTAATAAATGCTTTTAAAATTGTTTAAGAAAACAAAAGAGATAACTCTTGTATGAAAAATGATGCATTTATTACTTTGCTAAGTGTTTGATTTATATTTCTAAGATAAAATTTGCATTTATAGAATCATTAATCAATGCTCTTAAGATGCCATTATCAAGACCAAAAAAACAATTGTTGTTTGTGGCAAAACAGTGACAACCACTCTACGAGCCACCTGCTTAAACCGAGGACCCAAATTCGGTTGAAACGCCACCCATTCTGAGCATTGAGCGATGTAAATCAAGCACTGGGGAATTACGCCAGACCATCCAAGTGTATGTTTGGTTTACTTTTTGTCAAACTCAAATCACATCGTAATGCATTTTTGGTTGTGATTTACAGAAGCTACAAATTGTAGCTTACACCTAAACGTGAGTTTGGCCTCCAAGCCACTGTGAAAACAAACAACCTACAAATCCAGCACCAACCAACCCAGTAGGCAAATTTTAGTAATATAGATATCAAACAACTGATTCGTAGTAGAACTAATACGTCATGGAATGGAGGATTCACTTTTTGAGCGGATCCAACATTCACAAGTTCAATAAGAGTGTAAGACATGAAGCCCCGTCAATCTAATTGCAACAAATAAGAATAATAAGATTGTGCTAAAAACCATTATGTTAAACAAGAAGAATTCTACCAACAATTTCAAGGCGTCAGACATATTATGCATAAGTTCTACATAGTCACTGACCTACAAAATACTAAGATAAAATTAAGTTTGCAAAAGTTGTCCTAGTAGATGTTTCAACCCACTATCGACTATGCACCAGCCAGAAAAAACTAGAAATCCTAATAATGTTGCAGCATAATAATACAAGAGAGCACAAAACAATTCCATGGACATACTCATCCTTTCTCTGAAAAGTGTTCAAAGAACATAGAGTAATATAATTGACCTATGGTTGACTTGTTAAGTCCTCAAGCAAACCAATGGACCCAACTCTATTTCTTAGAGGGCCTTTCGTCGTCTTCTCCACCGTCATCGTCATCTGAATCATCTTTATCTGACCTCTTTCTTTTTGGTGGAACCTCAGTCTTCTCATCATCATCCTCATCACCTACTCCTTCATCTTCCTCCTCGCCATTCTCTTCTGGTTCAAAATCACTAGATGCTTCCTCCTCTTCAGGATTGCCTAAAGGGCGGACAAGGTACTCTGTCCCCAAATCATCCTACAACAATTTATACTCGAAAGAGTGGTTCAAATGCAAACGAGACTTACAGCAAAATTGAATTATACAGCCAGCAGATTGGCTTCAAATGCAAACGAGATTTATATCAAAATCAATTATACACCTCTGGAATCAATTTTGCCTTCTCCAAAAGTGCAACCAAACATACAATGAGGAATAAGCAAGCAAATCACAATACAAATGAAGGAATTATAACAAATCAAACACAAGTTTCTTGGATGTCTAAAATCCCTAATACGGTAAAAAAGTATGTTGGCAGTTACTAATTAAGAAGATTCAGATGAATTGAGATATATACTATCCGTACCAAATAAACTGATGCATAATTCTAAAACAGAAACTCTACTCAAGACTGAGTTCAAAAAGGAAAACGGACATTAAAAAGAACACAGAAATTTACAAGCTCATGACAAATATCATAAACAGGGTAAATGAATCAAAATTGAAAAATAAAAAATAAATAAATAAAACAAATTCAAAGCAAAAATAAATCTATGGAAGAAATTAACGAACAAGAGACAATGAACAATCGATATTTCAGATGAACAATTTCAATAAATTAGGGATTTAAATTTATAGAGCAAATATATGACGATTACCTCTCCCTCGTGCTCCTCCTCGTCATCATCGTTCTCGTCGTCGTCGTCGTCATCGTCAGGATCACCACCACGCTCACCATCACCTGCTTCTTCTTCCTCTTCTTCCTCTTCATCATCATCGTTACCGCCTGCAGGAGCATCATCTTCATCCTCGTCCTCGTCCTCATCTTCATCATCATCGTCACCGTCGTCATCCTCATCACCGTCATCATCTTCGTCATCGTCTCCGTCGTCTACTACTTCCTCGGATACATCTTCGTCATCCTCACTCAAAACGATTACCTCGTTTTCCTCAACTTTCTCCTTCGATTCCTCCGTAACCTTCATCTTCAAAACCAAATTATTACACTAATTTCTTAAAAAATAAGCAAAATTCTATGTTCGACGATTAGGGTAAAATCGATCGGAAATCGAGCACTGGAGAATAGAGAACACAGCCAAGTTACCAGCCTCTTCCCTTCGTTTCTCCAGTTACTCTGCAACAATGATCTCAACCGTTGATACACGAATTCACGCGGATCGATGACGTGTCGTTCAATCGGACGGTCTCTGTATTACAAGTGAAGATAGTTTGATTACGCTCTGCGGCGCCCACTACTCTTGTTTTAACTCTCACGTGTGTCACGTGCTACTCGAGTTAGGGTTTTCATCTTGGGCTCATTCATTTATCCGGCCCAAGTCTATATTTTGTTTTGGGTCTTTTAACTTCGTATAGTCATGACCCGACTTCTGCTGAACAATGATATTTGTATGCATTAATTATTTTAAACATTCTGTTCTTTTTCAAATTTTACATAAGTCAAATTATTAGTTTTTGGTTTTAATAGACGTATTGTTGGTGTAAATAATTTTATCTTAAAAGTAACACAAATTGTTAATTAGGTGATTATTTTATGATGGTCGTTGCTATCATGTGGTAAAATCAATTGTTCTGATTAATTATCAATATAAAAATTAAATTACATTAATAATGCATTTTAGCTAGATGAATTTTTTGTTTATATACGACAAAAACGAGAGTAATTGGGAGGACGTAATTATGTCAAATCTTACTAACAAGAACTGGACATTGGTAAAACTAATCTATTCTTGATGACATGTTTGTTAGATATAGCTTAAGTCATTAGAGTATTCGTATAATGACTAAAATATTTAGAAAAAGTCAAAGCTAGAGATAGAATAGGTAACTCTAGAGTAACTTATAAAGAAAAAGAAACACAATTATATCTTTGAATTAGAATGTCAAATAATTTAGTTTCATCCAGTGGGATCTTCTAAGATGTAATTTCATCTCACATTATTTAAATGTTTTTTTAAAATAATAAGACTTAAATTAAAAGCTAAAGAAAAAAATTATAACATTTTATGTTATAGTTATTTAAAATTTTTAGAAAATTATTTTGACCCATTGATGTGTTATGTACTTCATATTTGCTCTTTATTTTAAAGGATTAGTATGTATATTAACTATATATTTTATCGAAATATGACGATGCTCAAACTATATTCTCGACAATTAACTTTAACGATTTACAAAAAATATTAGTAGAATAAAAAAGATATAATATTTAATGGTGTATTTATGGTGTAGTTAATATATATATATATATATATATATATTTATATATATATATATATATATATATATATATGTGTGTGTCAATCTTTTTTCTCTTAATTTGCGCCAGTTAATTTTGTTCGCGTAAATTAACACTCTATACTTTTTGTATTTGAATAACTCATCTTAACTACTATTTAATTTAATTAATGAGTATTAAAGTAATTTTAAGTTTCTATCTTTATTAACTATGATAAATGAATCATCAATGTGAAAGATAAACAAAACAAAAAAAGGAAACGGTTTCGGTATACTCAAAGATGCCTCGACGGAGAAATGTCATCTTTATCAATGACGTGGCAGTGATGCAAAGATAAAGACAAGTGAAATTTAAAAGTAACATTAAATAGTTTTTAAAAGGATAATTGGATAATTTATTCTAAAAGAAAAAAGTAACATATTAATTTACACCAACTCAAATTTACAAACTATATAAATAACAAATATTAAATTTATTTTAATTATTATTAGAGAAAAGATCACGAATCTCGTGATGGCAATTGGTGAAATTGAGTCAAATTTAGGAACATGTTAGGATAAAAAAATAATTAGAATAAAAATAAAAAGTTTATTTAGATGAGATAATTAGTATGTGTGTGTAATAAATAAGAATTACCAACCAATTTCATATGTAAATATGAGAATATATATATCTAAAAATAAATTGCAATTAGAAAATTTTGGTTTGACTTCGTAAATTCTACATTTGTAAACACGAGAATATTTAATAATTACTACATGTTCCTTTTTTTTTTTTGTGACTAATTTATTATATTATATGTTCCATATATATATACAATAATTACTGGAAAAAAAGAGAGGCCACTGGAGGGAAATCGAGTGATCTAGGAGTGTCATTTGTAAATATCCTAATTTAGAGTTTATATATATAATATAATATAATAAATTTAATATTGATAATTATTAGGCATATATATTAGAGAGTTGACTAGAATTAATGCAAAATTCCAAACTGAATTAATGAATGAGCCAATTTCTAGTATAAAAATAAGTTTCCACTCAAAGAAATTGTGTGTCCACTCATCCATCCTCTTTTGATCTTCCTTTTAAAATTCTCAAAATGATGTCAATGTTAAAACCATTTATTCTCATTTTGTGCACAATTGTTGTTGTAACACAAGGAAGAATTATAACAACAAATGATGCCAATCTAATACAACAAACTTGTAGGAAGACACCAAATTATGGTCTTTGCATTCAGTACTTGAATGCTGACTCAAGAAGTTCTACTGCAGATGTAAATGGTTTAGCACAAATCATGGTTAACGTAATGAAGACCAAAGCAAACATTGCCTTAAACAAAATTCATCAACTTATTGGAAGTAGTGCACAAAAGGTGCCACTAAATTCATGTGCTGATAAATACAATGCAATTTTGGTAGCTGATGTTCCACAAGCCGTTCAGGCTTTGCAAAGAGGAAATCCCAAATTTGCAGAAGATGGTGCGAATGATGCTGCTGTTGAAGCCAACAGCTGTGAAAATGGCTTCTCTGGAAAATCACCTCTCACTATTGAAAATCGTGCTACAAAAGATGCAGCTGCCATAACCGCAGCTATTGTTAGATTATTGCTCTAGATACTTTACTCAAAATGTTTCATTATGCTATGTAACCTTTAATAAATTGATATTATGTTTATATTACATCGAAAGAGTACAAATTTAAATATGTCAAAACATAATCTAATCACATTCAAGTTAATAATATAAAATGTTAATCAACATGGTAAAGTTAAGCTAATTTTTACGAGATCACCAATTTTTTTTACAAATTATATATTAAAAAAATAGTACATGACGACACTTTAAAGAGTCATATCATTCTATAATTAATTGAAGTTAATATTTTAATAAACTTTTAAAAAAAAATTTGATTTTATCTATTCTAATTTGATTTGAGTTTAACGTAGGCTAAACCATAAACTATATCGTTCTATCCTCTATCATATTTCTACTTTTAGATATGGGTTTATGATCTATAACCTTCTTACCATTTAATTTTTTATTTTTGTTTTTAATAAATATATTACTAAGAAAATAAATTTAATTTTTTTCAATAAAGTCGTATACCCACCTCTTTTTCTTATCACTATTTTTTTCCATTTGTACAAAAAGAAAGTAGTTTAAGACTATTTTTTGTTTTAAAATATTTCTCTAATTCGCTTTCTCTCCTTTGTTATTTAAATAAATGGTATATTATTTTTTGTCATAGTTGTTTCATTGCTACCCACCTATTTTTCTTATCACTATTTTTTTCCATTTGTAAAATAAAAAGAAGTTTAAGACTATTTTTTCCTTTAAAATATTTTTCTAATTCGCTTTCTCTCCTTTATTATTTAAATAAATGGTATATTATTTTTTACCCGTTATAATATTTATTTAGTTTATATTGACATATTAATTTCAATTGATTACAGATAAAAAAACCGGTGATAGAGGATAGAATGATATTGACTTTAATTAGAGAAATTAATCATATTATAATGCATAGAAATCAGTTATTTCACCGTCGTAAAGAGGCTAAAAGAAGGAATAGTTTGTGAAAATGTGAACAAAAACTTTTAACAAATGATATATAGGTATTTGGTATAGAGAGAAAGACATTTACGAGGCTGTATGACTTTAATGTCATTGCAAAAGAATTCCTTTTTTCCTTTTCATATTGATTATATTCTTTTTTCTACTAAGCAAGAATTATATATTTGTTTGATTAGTTAAATGTATATAAAAGTAGAGGATTATACCATGCACCCCCACACCTAAACCTGCCACCTCTCAATTAATGTGAAAATACAATTTCCCCTTTTAAACTTCTCATTTTTTCAGAATTTTTGAAACTTTCAAACAATTCGAAACTTCTGAAATGGAAAATTTTAAATTTTTCGAAACTTTCGAAATAGGAAAATTTCGAAACTTTTCATATTTGGAAACTTTCGAAACGATTTGGAAACTTTCGAATTAAAGATTACGTTTCGAAAATTTGGAAAGTTTCGAAAGTTTCCAAATCTGGAAAGGTTCGAAAGTTTCCAAATCTGGAAAGTTTCGAAAGTTTCTAAATATAGAAAGTTTCGAAATATTCCTATTTCGAAAGTTTGGAATTGTTCGAAAGTTTCGAAAATTATGAAAAAAATGAAAAGTTTAAAAGGGCAAAATTGTATTTTCATGTTGATTGAGGGTGACAGGTTTAAGTGTGAGGTGCATGGTATAATTCTCATAAAAGTAGTTATTTAGTCTTAGTTCAACTGACATCTTATTTCGAATTCGAATCCAAAATTCATAGTTGTGTGAATTGATTATGGTAATATTTACCGTATCTTTTAAGACAAAAAAAATGTATAAAAAAGTAATACAATAATCAAGAATATTTATATCAGATTTACACTAATTTTTACTATAAGTAAATAAGACTTAAATATATGTTTGGTTCATGTAATAATTTTTTTAATAAAATAAGTCTCATTTATATATTTATTTTATAGACAAATGTTAGTAATCGTTAAATAATGTTAGTTTTTTGAAATCAAACTTGGAAAATCATGCATGAAACTCCTTCAACATCTCTTAGTTTACTAATTGAAATACTTTCGTCTAACTTAAGTCTCATTTATTAATAGTTATATAGATTTTTTTTTTAGTAAATACCTATATAATTTAAATAAAAAAATGTTAACGAGTACTCTAAAAACACTTGTTAAATAATAGAAAAATAAAATATTACATTAAATGTTTATATGAAAAGTTGTACATTCAAATTCTTAAAAGTTTGAATTTTGACATTTTCAATATAAATTTTACATTGAATATGTATAGAAAGTTGTATAACCCTTAAATAAAAACATGTTATATTTAAACTTTATTGAAAATATAAACCTTATTTTTAATGACAATTTAATATTAATAATTAAGGCTCATAAATGTTAGAGAGAAATTTTTTTTAGTATAACCAAAAAGACCACCAACAGTTCATACCATCAAACACAAAATAAATATTTGTTTGTAAAAATGGATGAAATCAAATATGGAAGATCTAGCAATAATTTTTTTGCCGTTAATCATATAGTTAAGAAATTAATTTGATTTTTAGAATTAAAATTTTAATTAAGTAATTTTATATTGACTTTTGAAATATTTATAGATAAAGACAAAAAGAAAATATTATATATGATAAGAAGAAAAGATCGATAAAGACAAAAAGAAAATATTAAATATAGAGAGAAGCTACTGAAGTAAGAGTAATTCTAATTGTTGCTGAATCTCTTCGTCCGCCAGCGTAAAATCACATCAAATCCAATTTTTTCATGAAGTAACGGTACTTTCACAATTTAATAACTTATCTTTTCATCTTATTATTTAAAAATAAAAATTGTTCGTGGCAAATAGATCGAAATCAATACAATCTTTAACAATATTGGTTGTATTTTTATATATAGAAAATTAATCTTCAACAACTAAAAGATGAAGAGTTTAAATTGATTATTTACTTTTATCATTTTTAATTATTTTTGTTATGTATTTAACATTTAATTTTTATTATTATTATTTAAATTTAAGTTCAATTTTTAAATTAAAATAATATATAATAATATTAATTAAAATATTTAAATTAATATTTTAAGTTATAATTAAATTAAATGTAAATAAAATATTAATATATGAATTAAAATTGTAGGATCCAATATGATTTTTAGGAGTTAAATCAATGAAATAAATCATGAACGAGTTGTTTTAAGATAGTGTAGCAAAGTAAACCCCACTTAAAAATTCTATGTTAAGTTCACCATTGGAAGTGCTCGAACAAAAACAAAAAAAAAGGGAACTCACTTATTCAGTTATACAGTTTATTAGTTTTTTAAAAAAAAATAAATTTTTTGAGCCATCTACATAGTATTTAACAATTTTGGGATCAACCTTTAATGTAAAAATAGTAAATTAAAAGACTCATGTATATAAGATAAAAAAAATAAAAAAAGAGTCGTGTATATGGATATTACCGAAAAGAAAAAATTGTGTACAAAATAATTTTTTGTATAGTACACAAGTTTGTTCCCTTGTGTATCCTAACCGTCACCCCTTATTAAAATATGAACTATTATGTATAGTGATATCATTCATTGGGGCTATGAGAGTTGTATGGGGTAGGAAAAAAATGGAGTTGGTGAAAATGTGACCAATAACTCTAGAAAGGCATTTACAAGTCGGGGGCATAAACAAAAGAAAATTGCTACTACTCTAATCTATGGATACATCAACTTTCTTTAATACTACTACTCTCACGACTAAACTACTCACCAATACATCAACTTTCTTTAATACTACTACTCTCACGACTAAACTACTCACCACTTCACAAAAGATAGACCAAGTTTATGTCCCATAGTTTCTCTTACATCAATCCACTCATGTTTACCGTCAAACCACAAATCTAATGGCTCTGATGTGTTCGTAATTTTTATCTTCTGTGACAAGGATTGAGATCCTTTATTACAAGTATTTCTATAACATTTTCTACAACTCTCAATCATTTTATTTAATTCTCTATCTCATTCCTATTTTTTATTTTAATTTAATATCTCTCTCCCCTAATATCCATAAAACCTTGTTATAAATGAGGTATTGAAGTAAGCCCTCCAATTTGGTGACAAACAGCACAACTGTTAACAAAATTGGCGCTACACCACACAACATATTGAAACCAAATTAGAAGAAAATAACAAAAATAAAAATATGAACCCCAAGAACCTTAGACGAACCACATATTAGAAAATAAACTTCAAAAGAGAGAATTCTCCACAGTAAGAATCGAACGTAAAAATTACTCATGGAAACAGGTCTTAAAAAAAAATTAGAACCTGCAAAAAAGGATCGGGCAATGATTACTTCAAATTCTTTTAAATGAACCAAAAACAGACTCGCAACACCAATTTACAGGTTTATATTTGGAGAAAAAACATAAAACTAATTTGCTCTGGACACGAATTATAAAACACCAATTTGGAGAAAAAAAACACAACAACTAATTTGTTACAATAAAAAAAACTTACTGCAGGAGCAATTTTGCCTGATTTTTCAAATATTTCAAAAAATATCTACAAATCAGGTGTGATGATTAAATGCAATTGTAAAAATAAACAGTTTTACACAACCAAAAACTTTTGTATAAAACAAAAGAGATCTACCAACAATATCAGAGTACCAGAAAGAAATAGGAATGAACAATAATCTACTGACCTAAGAAGCGGGTGGAAAATAAAATTGAAGTCTGTAAAATTTGTCCTACTTCATATTTTATAGCCCACTATTGACTATGCACTTGCCTGATAAATATAGTAAACCTAATAATACTGCACCATAACAATACAAAATAGCAACAAACACTTCCATGAACTTGTGTATCCCTCTTCTCTGAAATGTGTTTAAAGGACAGAGGGTGATATGTTGATCTATCGTTGACTAGTTCTCCAACAAAGAATGGACCAACTCTATCGTTTAGAGGGTCTTACGTCATCTTCTCCACCATCGTCGTCATCTGAATCATCTTTGTCTGACCTCTTTCTTTTTGGTGGAACCTCAGCCTTCTCACCATCATCATCACTGTTACCTTCATCCTCTTCACCTTCATCGTCTTCCACTTCGTCTTCCTCCACACCATTTTCCACAGGTTCAAAATCGCTAGATGCTTCCTCCTCCTCAGCAGCGCCTAAAGGGCGAACAAGGTACTCTGTTCCCAAATCCTCCTAAAAACAATGTGTAAGAAAGAGTAACTCAAATGCAAAAAGACATACAGAAAAATCCAATTATATATTTACAGTTGATTGGTAATGTAATAGTTAAGCATCAAAATTGATGCAAATAACTAAAATTTGTGTGACTGGCTACATGAAGATGGCTACTAATGTAAGTCATGTTTTGGAGTTCTTATAGCAGAAACTAAATTTTCAAAATTCAAGCTATCCCAATTAAGGAACGTGCCCATTATATTATGCACATTCCTTGTGAAAATGATTTAATTATTCTGTCCAAGATGGATTACTAATAGCATCAATGAGACAAAAAAAACAAATCAACAAGTAAATCACAATGAAAATGAAGGAATTATAAAAGATCAAACAAATAGTGTGTTACTATATAAATGGGCAATTCATCATATTAAACATTTGACAAATAAAATTGATTATGTAAAATTGATTAATGTTTGGATGAGCATTGAGTTTGGCAAAATCACACTTTCACTGTGATTTTATTGAAGCTCAAAAGTGTAGCTTCTACCAAAATTGTGGTGAGTCACTGTTATTCTCCAATTATCATCCCAAATCCAACTATACAATTAAGTTAAAGTGAGTTGAACTTAAACTATTTAAGTTAGATTACAAAAGAGGTAAAAGTAAGTAGAAAAGTGCGTTAACGACAGAAATATTTTCCCTTCGTGGAAATGGAAACATCAAATACTAACTTTGAGTTAAAGTCTATTTTACAGACAAAAACAATCCTATAGGAAAACACCAGAAATATCAAAATATAATCAAAATCAATTTGATATTTCTAAAGTCTAAACTCATCACAAAAATTGAAAACTATATGAACAAAAGTCCGAACACACCTATTGTGTTTGGTACTTCCTGAACAGATGCAAATAATTATGAAAAATAAGTCCTACAAAAACTGAACATAAAAAGAGAAAAGGACACTGCGAGCAAGTAGACTAATCATAAGCCATCGCATCACAAATAGAAGGGGAAAAATACAGATTGCAAGGTGTAATAACGTAATATCACAATTCAAAAATAACTAGTCTCGATTGATAACAGAGAAACTGCAATGTCTTTGCAAGTAATCACAAACGAACAACTCTATAGTAAACAAAAATCGATTGATGAAAAGTTGACACGGTTTACAAAAGAAACCCTAACTTAAAACAGATTTTTCAAAAATAAAAACATATCAAAAGTAAAATCGAACGAATCAAGCAAAATTGACGAATAAGAGCATATAAACAATCCATAAACCAGATTTACAAAGCATCAAAACTGTAAAAATTCAACAAATTAGGGTTTGGATAAAGCTATAATACAAGTTAAATTTACCTCTTCCTCGTGCTCCTCCTCATCCTCATCATCATCGTCTTCATCATCATCATCGTCGTCTTCATCATCATCGTCATTGTCATCGTCGTCGTCAGGATCACCACCACGTTCACCTTCAGCTACTCCTCCTTCTTCTTCATCTTCCTCGTCATCACCGCCACCTCCAGTAGCGTCATCCTCTTCATCCTCTTCGTCATCGTCATTGTCTTCTACATCATCATCGTCTTCGTCTTCACTGTCTTCTCCATCAACAACTTCTTCCTCTATGTCACATTCTTCATCATCTTCACTCAAAACAATGACCTCGTTTTCCTCCACTTGCTCCTTCAATTCCTCTGTTACCTTCATCTTTCAAATCCAAATTCTTCTGAAGATTTTCGATCGAAAAATCGAGCACGGAAGAATAGAGAAAACACTCGAACAGCCTCTTCTCTTCGCTCACCCAGTAGCTCTGCAGCACAGATCTGAACCGTTGAAAAACGAACTCACGAGGATCGTTGACGTGTCAATGTATCGGACGGTTAATATAGAAGGTTTTGTGTTTCAGCGAAGATAATATGATTGAGCGTTGCGGCGCTCGCTCAGTATTTTCACAGTCACGTGCTATTCAAGCTAGCGTATTAGGGTTTTCCAGTTACTTCTACGAATATTCGAATCTTTTTTATTCTGCTAAATAAATTTAGTTGATTTATTTTTTTAATAAAAATTTTGTTAAACTTAAATGTGAGATTATTCATATTTAAGATATTTTTATTTCTAAAAAAAATTAATGTTAAATGTAGTTTAAATTTTTTAACAAAATATAAAAAATTAATATAGATTTCTACAGATAAGTTGTGATAGTGTGGAAATATATCAAGTCGTTTCAAAAGTTTAAGACCTAACTTTTTTTTTTTATCAAAAAGAAATATATTAACTAAAATTGAGAATGGTAACTTTCAGCATCATACATCCAAAATTAATTTAACAAAAAAAATGTAGTACATCCGTTTGAACAAAAAAAAAAGGAATTGTTATTAAGTTCAACTAAGAAATTAGTCATTCTATTTATTTCTATGGGAGAATAACTAAGGAAGTTGATTTGGATCGTTTGATATAATAAATTTGAGGAGGATAAATAAATAAGTAAATTGAGTATAACTTTTTTTGAATCATAGAGGAAGAGTCAGGATTAGTTTTAAAAATAACATTACATATATTTATCACGAGCCAATAAAACAACACTGGAAAAAGTCCAAATTTCAGAATATTTAGAATATAAAGAGCTATTGGATGCCACTTTACAGTAAAAATCACAAATAAACTTGTCATTATGGTCGTAAAGTATTCTCCCACAAGTTGGACAACCATGAATGTAGGTATAAACACCATCAACGCTCATCATCATAACCCCAAAAGGGTTTAATCCATGTTTTTTTTATTAAGGTTAATCAAATTATGTTTCAGAACCTCACTCTTGAACCAAATGCTATAAATAAAGTCAACTTGGTTAGAAATTTAATGCCACAAGAGTTTGAAAAAAACCAAAGAGTTTCAATCTTTCCAAATATTATTAACCGCCACACCAAAGAACATTTTTCATGCCAAATGAATGTTTCCAATATCGTTGTGAGTAAGATTCTATTCAAACCAAGCATAAGTACAGGACTAAAGAATTTACTCCAAAATTTAGGCTTAACAACTCTATTCCAAAAGAGTTTGACATCTTTACAATCCCTCACAATGTGCATAACGGTGTTAGATGCAGAAAGTCAATGCTAACAGAGGTCTTTGAACGCCATGCCACTGTGACATATCTTAGTATTATTCAAGAGTTTCCCGTGTGTCATCTTCCAAAGCGTCGTTCTAATTTTGTTGGGCCCTGCCAAGACCAAACATCATTGAACAGTTTTATCGAGTCAACATTTGTCTCATGGTTTTTGAGGTTATTATAGGCTGACTTGAAAGTAAATTGGTCGTCAGTTACTGGCAATCTATGGGAAAATCTGGAGAAGCATCGGTTAAAGGCTTAAAGGATCGAATTTCTCACATATTGACTTAGACATATTTTGTTGCAGTTAACTCTAATTCCATTTTATACCACTGTCGTAGCTTGATACATAAATCTCATATTCTCTAGGTGGAATTGCTTGATATATTGAGTTGGTAAGTTTTCCACGTCCTAGTAGGCGGTGATCATTCCAAAATTTTGTAAAGTGATCATCACGAATAACCCATAACATATTACTTTCGGTATTGGGTTACAATTTACAGATACTCCTCCAAGTATTAGAAGTAATGTTCAGTTGGTGGATAAGAGGGATGTTCATAATACCACAATTATACTTGGTTCGGGCTAGTTGAACCCAAAATCTATTTCTGATTGCAAATAGGCAAGTTTGGTCATATACTTATTTTAGATCTATATAAAACTAGACTTGTATATTTATTTAATTTTTAGCTCAACAAACAAAACAAAAAAAATACAAATATAATTTTTTTTTTATCTATAGATAAGATGATATAATTATCACCAGAAACTCACACAACTGCGAAGTCATGAGTTCGAACCCTAAACATAATATTCAACCTAACAACTAAAAATTGAAAGTTTTAATTATTTTTGAAGTTAAATTTGATCTACTTAAATAAATATAAATAATATAATTTATTATTATTGTTATTATTATTTTTACTCAACTTTTATTATTATTATTATTGTTAGATTTTATACTTTATACAAATAATGAATTTATCACACTTTTAAATAATGTAAGTTTACCATAGTCTGGATCGAATTTTAGCATGTTTAAATGCACTTTTCATTTTTATTTTTTTTTTATTGGTTCCCAGATGTAGTTCCCTAATGCTTGTCTAGGGGTAGCAACAACAAAAATTACCCGTGAGTATATGCGATAAAATCTACAACAACTACAGAGTTGTTTGTTTATTGGATGGATATCTGCAAGTAAAATAAGCTAATATTTATGCACATGTTAGTAAATTAATATAGATGTTAAATTTTGATTACGCGTTAATGTTTTAATATTTTTATGCATTATTGTTTTCTTTTTGTGTTGACAAAATGCACATAAATAAATTTTTTTCTTTAAAAAAATGCCAGTGGATAGGAGCTAATATTCTTGAATACTTAAAACTTAAGAGAGTATTTATCTAGTGGATACTTGTACGGATATTGATAGGACATAAATATCATTTTTATTCAATAAAATAAGTATTAGATGACTATTATCAATATATGAAGATATTCATTTCTATATTTGTCTAATAATTCTTTTAGAAAATCACCTTAATTAGGGTCTTTGTCATCTAGTGACTTGACATATATAATATCTCTCTAAACTTTGATCTTTTAGACAAAATAAGAGACTCATCTCTGCTCAGGTGTTTAAGTCACAGTTTAAAACTCTTCTCTCATCTTTAAGAATGTTTTGTTCCGAAATCAAATTAGAGTCTTCTTTCACAAATTTAATATTGCCTAATCAACTAATGTATGACAGTTGAATCTAAAAATTCTTTATTTATTTTTCTAGTGTCATTTAAAAAAAAAAAAGAGTTTAGAAGAAAAATGTTAATAAATATTCTAATGATACTTGTTAAAAATCTAAATGTAGAAGAAAAAAAATTAAAAATTATGAAATTTAAACTTTAAAATTATAAAAAGTAAAATTTTTATATTTAAAAATTATTTTTAATTTTTAATTTTCTTAACAAGTGTCCTTAACCCAGAAAGATAAAAAAAATAACAAAGAAAGATATTTGAAGACCCTCTTATAACGGTGGATATTCAAGCCAAGAAAGCAAACTTCAATGATAATGATAACAATTTCAAAAGAAGAAAACGGCTTGTCTTCCATTATAAGTGCAAGTGCAACTAATGCTGCAATTTTTTAAATTAACGTCATAGTTCATAGTAGTATTTTTTACACACGCAATCATATGAATTCAGATTCCCTATGCTCAAAGAAACCATGAATTCACACATTCAAAAATTAGCGAGTCGTCAGATCGAGATAGATAGGCCAATTCACAAAATACAATTTTTTATTTTTTATTTTATAATTAAAAATATTGAACGTAAAATTGAATCATCCAATTATAATTGAATTACCATTGATGTTTCAATTTTGTGAATATAGAATTTCTGACCGTAAAAAATTACATGTCCCAAACATATATATATATAGACAACAAACAAAATATATGGCTTAGTGAGAAGAGTTCGTTAATATATTATCTATTATAATATATTAAATCAATTCATAATATATTATCTATTATTTATGCATGTGTTATATAATTGTCTTTGTTTTACGTAAGTTAAATTTTTAACTTGTCAACCTTCAAATTCTACAATTTCTTTACCTTTTTTTTATCTATATTTCTACCACACTTTTTTTTTTTTGAGCATGTACTACCTCTTTTCTAAGCTTTACTACAATTTAATATTTCATTTTCATACGACCATATAGTTTCATAACATCACATTTCAATTATTGCATCCATTAACTTCTTCTTCCATAACATAATTATCTTCCATAATTTCTTATCAGCTCACTGTTCTTCACCAATTAAATATTTATTTCAGTTTTATGTTGGTCGTGTCTATATATATATATATATATATGACAATTTATTTTGCCACATTCAACCTCTTTATGTAGTCGAAACTTTTGCTTGCAACAATTGAACAATGAAACCACATGTCAATAGTGTGAAATATATAACATGTAACTTTTTTTGTGATACGGTTTTGAATTCACGAACAAATCACATACATACTAACAACTAACATTTGTCTATATAATTTTGTCAACACGTGTTTTTAATAAATTATACACTAATATTACAAAATATAATATAATGATCAACATCAAATATTATTCCTTCACTTCAACTTAACTAGATTGTGGTTGCTCATAAAAAAACAAAATACACATTGGTATAGTCATTTTCCTCTAATCAATTATCACTTAGTGTGTCTTTGTGTACACACACCATTATTATTATTATTATTATTATTATTATTATTATTATTATTATCATTATTATTATTATTATTATTATTATTATTATTTTATAAATTGTACACCATTAATGATTCTAAAGTTAAAGTTTTCACATACAATTTTTTTTTTAAAATCATATACTTTATTTTTCCTTTTTGTGTCTACTCCAAGGAATATAGACGGACATTTATATTTCTTTTTCATAAAAAAATATTGAAAGTTCTTTGGTCTTTCAAATTTTTGGTCATGGTGACATCACATGACTATGGATACCGGATTCTTAATAAATAAACTAACTCAACAAAAATTACATTTTGTCTTAATAAAATAATATGAAGTAATCACCACTTTAATTTCAAAAATTATGGATATACTTGTTGAAACCAACGAGATGTGAAAATTAAACTGATATTGATTTTGAAAAGATTCAATAACATTAGTCTCTAGAAACAATTATTGGAAACTAAATTGACACATTAACCATTTAAAATTTTGAAAAAATATTTAAAAATGTATTTATATAAAATTGAAAATGACATAAAGTACATAGATTGATTGTGAGATTGACAGAATTACGATGAACATATAAAATTAAAAATGTCAAAAAGTACATAAATTTATAAATCTAATATTTCAAAACTAATATAAATTATATAAAATGAAGAACATATTATAGTTAAATGTCCAATTTCTTTTTGTCTTAGAATATATGGTAAATTCCACCATAATTAGCTCACACAACTGGACAACTTTAACAATAAAGAAATGCATAACTATTTAATAAATATATTATTAGAAGGAACACTTCAATGAAAACAAAAAGCTAACCAATTCCACATTTAAAAAATATTAAAGACAAAAATTGCATCTTTAAAGTTATAAAATCTTATTTTAATATACTTTGCACGTATTATATTAATTAATCAACAATATTTCACTTTTTGCTTTGCTTATAATAATTATTAAAAAATATATTTATCTTTAGACACATAAATATTTAAGTATATTCTAATCTAAATAAATAATAATATTACTTTTAAATTAAATATTATTATTATTTTATATTTATTAATATATTAAATTATATCGCGCGTTGCGCGAATTAACATTAGTTATTATAAAAATAACTAGACTCCACGGTAGTTGTCGGTTATCGATAAAATTGATGAGGAATGGTTAAAAAAATATAAAGCAAAATACTTCAATGATAGAGGTCGAATATATAATAGGAGATCTGAATCCTCAAAAGAAGACACATAGTTGTTCATTTTTTGAATAAAGTTATACTAATCAAGTTCTTATAGACAAGTTGCTTTTAAGAAAAAAACATTATATAAGTGGAAAAATGCGTACAAGAATCAATCTCTATTAACTTTTTCCTACACTATAAAATGGCCTAACTCTAGAATCAACTCATAATTTGAAATTACTTCTAGCTAGATGCAATCAATCATATCACACTCTTTCTCAAAATTAACAATGACAAACTTGAAGCCTCTAACTATTTTCTTATTCCTTCAAGCTATTGTCACCATAATTTCAATACCAACAACTCAAGGCAGAACAACTTTCATACCAAAAGATGAAAAACTATCACTCATAGAAAACACTTGCAAAAAGACTCCAAACTACAACATTTGTTTTCAATCTCTAAAGGCAAATCTTGGTAGCTCTAATGTTGATGTCACAGGGCTAGCTCAAATCATGGTGAAAGTGATGAAAGCAAAAGCAAATGAAGGATTGAGTAAGATTCATGAGCTACAAAGGGTTGGAAATGGAGCTAGAAAAGCCTTGAATTCTTGTAGTGACAAATATAAAGCAATTTTGGTAGCTGATATACCTCAAGCTATTGAAGCTTTGCAGAAAGGGGATCCAAAGTTTGCAGAAGATGGAGCAAATGATGCTGCTAATGAAGCTATGTATTGTGAGAGTGAGTTTTATGGAAAATCACCACTCACCAAACAGAACAATGCTATGCATGATGTTTCAGCAGTTGCAGCAGCTATTGCTAGAGAATTACTTTAGATACTATAGTTTCTCAAACTTCTCTACTCTCGAATAAAATATAAGAAAAATATATATAATTGTATATGTACGGTAAATTTTCAAATATATTTTCGAAATAAATATATTATTATTAATTAATTATTATACGTTGTCTCAAGAACTTAATAGTACTATTAATTATGTAAATGTTTACTAATCTAATGCAATTGTAGTGTTTGTTTGGAACTATACACGAGTACATTTTTCACATCTCAAGACATTTCTACTGTGGAATTTTCAAAGCAACAAAACAATTTTAGATTTTTTTTATGTGATTGTCAATTATATTAGTAATTAATATTGTTAGCATTTTATTAAAAATAAAGATAGAATATGCATATTTTTTTTATCACTTTTGTCTCTAACACTTTTCCGAACAAATCTTATATTTAAAAATATAACTTTAGACCGCATGACATTGAGTAAATACAAAAAATTGAAGAGAATATATTAAAATATAATTTAAACATCTAAAATAATAAATAACTTTAGAATTAAATACAACTTTTGTTAAGATATTTTGTGTTATATGAATAATTTTCTTCAATTATTAAGAATTGCCTAGTGTGGATAGGCATGGGGCGTATACTTATTGTCTTGGATAATAATCTCTATCTTTGCCTTCTTTTTATCCCACTAAGTAATGGCTGTCTCATTCTTCTTTACTAAATGTGGGGCTTAAACGATAAGGTTGCGTGAACCAAATAATGTGTTGAATGGTTTGTCCTTTTCCGTTCATCGCTGCATATATATATATATATTTGTTTTTTTTTTTGTTTTAATAAATTTTAGATGAAAGGATTATTCACCTGTTTAAGTTAGAAAAAATTTATGACCAATTAAATTTACATTTATTTCATATATCACATTAGCAGATATAAAATTCAATCATATACATATCTTTTTATTATTCATTATAAAACGACACTATGCCTGAAAAATCTTAATTTAACATTTGGCCTACATGGGCATTAAAATTGTTGTTAGGGGATGTATCCAGTATAACAGTATGTTGATGTGGAATATTAGTTTGTATAATTGTATTTGAGAAGTCAATAATTATATAGTATTATTTAAAAACAGCAGTTAATTAAATTCAGTAAAAATAACTATAACAGAGCAAAATATCTCAAAGATAATTATGTCAAGTGGAGAAAATATACAAAAATATATAAAAAAAATCATGAACATATTAATAATGTAAGCAACACTGAATTTGAGAGAAGATCATGATTCGGTTTTGCCCAATACACTATTGGAGAGGGGAAAGAAAATTTAGAATTTTTGTTTGCTTCAAATTTTATGAGGGAAAGAGAGAGATGCAAAATTCTAAATCTCTTCTTTGATTTTGTTCTCCATCCGAGAAGATTTGGAGGGGAGAGGTTTTGAGAGAAAAAAAAAATAGTGATATAATAAATTAATCATGTGATATGAAGAGAGATAAAATTAAAATGAAGTGTTGAATGCATATACGAATTTTGATGTGTATATATATTATTTTTGTTCTTTTTTTATCATTTATGTCACACACTCTTTATTAAAAAAAATAGGAAAATTGTTATTTATTGACTAAAATTTATTGTAAAAGTCGGAGAAAAATATTTTTTTCCTTATCAATTTGCCAAAACACAATCTTCACGGATAATATATTAAGAGAGAAATTTTATTTAAATATTAATGTTCTATTTAATATTTTGATGTGTATATATAACATTAAAATTTACTGTGTAAACTATACACAACACAAAATTTTGTTATTGGTCAATTAATTAAAATTCATATTTTATAGGTTTTTTTAGTTTAAATATATTTTTGATTTTAGTCCCATAAACTATTTTCTTTCTAATTGACCTTAAAATTTCAAATCACTTTTAATTTAATTTTGTATCTCATTTTATTGCTTATGTGGACATAAAACGCTAACATGTCACGTATGATCGGTGTTGACTCGTTCAATCCTATTACTAGTCACCTTATCAATTAATTTTTTATTTGGCGTAAAAAATTAACTTTTAAATTATTTTTTTGAGAGGAACTTTTTAGTTATCATTTAATTAAACTAAAAAAATAGGTTTATTTTTGAAGGAAAATACGAGAGTAAATCATCAAATTGTTCTCTTAAATTATATAATCTAAGAGTTATACGAGAGATTAGTTTGCTCAATTTTAAAAATGAAACTGAAAATTAATTTAAAAAGAAAATTGATACTTTGTTATCATTACAACAATATAATCAATTCTTGTTATTTTTTTATTATTTCATATATACTTCTTTCTTTAATATAATTTATTTATTTTTCTTCTATTATAATATTGAAATGTGACTATAAAATAAAATTATTTATAAGAGAATTTTGTTGACGTCCTTTTGCGATGAGAATGATAATATGATAAAAAACAATGATAGAGAAGTTATACATTTACTGCCACCTCATTTGCGACATTGAGTTTTCTTAACGAATTCACCGTCGTCATGTACGCGCGAGTTGCAGTCTACAACCACTTACCATGTTTTCAAAGTTACCCACTCTCGCATGGTCGCTATATAGTTAAGCTACCAATTTATTAAGA
The DNA here is from genome assembly GCA_037974755.1 of Cicer yamashitae. NCBI lineage: Eukaryota > Viridiplantae > Streptophyta > Magnoliopsida > Fabales > Fabaceae > Cicer > Cicer yamashitae. The sequence goes on from JBBPBQ010000002.1 coordinate 4,265,427, forward strand.
AAAACACCAAATTCTGTAGAGTAAGCAAAATTTATTCAGAATAATAAATATACTAGTCCTAGTCATATTATATATACGTATAGTTTCTTAATTTACACCTATATATATATATATATATATATATATATATATTCAAAATTTGTATTTTTTTAAATAGATCGATCTAATTATGTAACTTATATTTGACTTTTTTAACTAAATAAGTTTTTTAGAAGTATTAGTCTTGTCTATTTAAAAGAAAAGTATGACATGACTTAAGTTAGACCGTAAACCCCTCTGTCAGTCGACGTAACCTGTTCCCACCCCTAATTGGTAGACCTGTCAAAACGGGTTACCCGACCCATTTAGGGTCAGCCCTAATGGGTTGCGGGCTTCTTCGGACCGAGCTAAAAAGCCTTGTTTTAATATGGACTGTTAAAATACTACTTGAACCTGGCCCTAGACGGGGCTGCGGGCTGGGCGGGTAGCCCGCATATTTTTATTTTATTTTTTTAATTATATTTTTAATTTTCTTGCAACTCTTTTAATTTAAAAATTTTCTTCATGCCCATTTAAAAATAACTTAGTTCTACATGCCTATTTAAAAACAACTTATATGATATTCTAGATCATTAAAAACACAATAAAATAACACACAAATTAAGTTCGAAATTCGGATTTTTCAATTAACACAAACTCGATTCAAACAACACATTATCCAAACAACACACAAATTAAAATAAGTTCAAATTGCCAAAAACAATTTAGATTTGTCTAGCATGGCACAAATGAAAAACTCAAATCAAATTTAAATAGAGTGCTAAATACAGTGAGAGTGCCGTCACATTTCCCTTTAAAATAGGGTTTGTACTTTGTTGTGTCTTTGTGAATTCTTAAAAAAAATTGGAATCGGTCCAATTTAATTTTTGTTTGTTGGACCTTTTTTTTTAGAGCAATTTTACTCTTTTTATTTTTTTAAAATTGATTATGCGGGCTGCGGGCTACCCTGTACCTATACGGGCTAACCCTAATGGGTAACGGGTTTATTCGGACTGGGCTCAAAAGCCCTGAAAAAACTCGGGCTGAATTTTTTAAGCCCAAGCCATATGTTTTAGCGGGCTGGGCGGGTCGGCCCATTCGAGTTAGCCCATTTTGACAGCTCTACTAATTGGGGTATGAATACGGTTTGTTAAAATAAAGTAATATTTTTGTACCAAAAAAAATCTTAATGTTTGGAATAACGTAAATGTTTTGAATTGGATTTTAAATTGATATGTTTTTTTAGATACTCATATTTTATACTTGATAATAAAAATTTTGAGATGTGAGTTAATTTTAGTAGAATTTAGGGTCTAATAAAAAAATTTGAGATAATATATAAATTTTCTTATACCGAAATGAAGTATATGTTGGAATGATATATTACTGACTTATTATATTTCCATTTTTGTATTTTATTGAAGAAATAAAAAAAATTAATAAAAAGAAAATTATGTTTGATTGCAAAACACTTTGTTCTATTACAGAAAAGTAAAATATAATTCCAACTTTAAGTACACGTTAATGAGCCTTTAATATTTTTTATTGCCAATTATTAAAAAATAATTCAAAATCGAAGCTGAATTTGAATGCCAATTTAGGAAATGATTGGCAATGAAATTGGTTCAATAGTAACCCGAATCAAATTTGTATAGGATTGCTTTTATTTGTGTTTAATAGGAATTAATTTTTTGATTTAAAATTATTTATATATTCTGCTTTTGTTTTTGATTTATTTAATAAATCGATCCTAAATAATCGTAGTGTATATATATA
>JBBPBQ010000002.1:4284207-4317530 GCA_037974755.1 Cicer yamashitae
CTAACATTTATTTGTTACATCTTTTTTAAAAAAAAAAAAATATATATATATATATATATATATATATATTGATTTTAAATATAAAATAAAGTTGAGTCAACTAAAAATTTTGTATTTGGTCTAAAGATTTAAATAAATTATTAAATTTTATTGACTTAATTTATTTTTAATATTTATGTCCTAAATGAGTATAAAATATTAAAATGGTATGCGACATTTTCTTGGTTTGGCATAGTCAATTACTTTTTTTTTACATAAGTTATAATATAATTAGGTTATATTAATAAATAAATAAAATCAAATGCACATGAAAATTAAAAAATTATCTCATTTTTACAAGAAAAGGGTTGGATCTTTAAAAATGTGTGGCTCTGAAATAGTAAGCAATAAATTCATGTGACGTACTTTGACCTTCATATTACATTAATCGGAATGCATAACATTATCTTGTAGAAATTAGAAAATTTTAACTGTTAAATGAAGTGTGACTAAAACGAATTTCAAAAGAATAAGAAAATAAAGGACAAAAATAAATATTTATTTAAATTAGTTAAAAACAAATCACAAATTTTTTATTTGACCCACCAACCAAATTAACCTTATATAGCTATCTTAGAACATTATTCATTCATTCCTATAAAAATAAAAAAACACCCCTTGATATTTTGTCCCACGAGTGAAAAAAATGAAGAGAATTTCGATTTGTGTTTTATTTTTAATTCTCCACATTGTTGACGTGTCTTGTTTTGTTCGACGTGATGAAGAATTGAAGAACAAAGTATGCGAACAAACAATTAGTTTTGATTTATGCATTTCCATAATAGATTCAGATCCTAAAGCCACGAAAACTGATATTAAGGGTCTAGCCCTTATAATGGTAAATGCCATTCCACCATATGTTAAAGACACATTGTATTTAACTGAAGGTCTTATAAAAAGTAGCAAAGACGCAGATTTGAAGAGAAAATTGTATTTTTGTGCTGAGGCATTCATTCCATTACTTAAATCTGTTCTGCCACAAGCTGCTGATGCTGTGAACCTAAAGAGATTTAAGAATGCAACTGACACCATTTCTTATGCTGATAATCAAATTAATGCTTGTAACAAACAATTCTTATTCCCAACTTCTTCACCCATTATTGAAAAGACTAGCACTATACATGCCTTGTTGAATGTTGCTGCAGACATACTAAAACAAATATTAAGTAGCTGATTTTTTTTTTTATTCTTATTCAATAAATATTCAATAAAACGTTTATTTTGGATGCTCGGTTAACAGAGTTCATTTATACGATGTTCTTTTCTTTGTATCATGTGATTTCTCTTGGCTAGATGTTCGACAATAGCACATGTTTCTTTGACATATAAATAAATCCTTTAGTATTATTGAATGACGTCATCATTTAATTGCAGAGTTGCTTTAGCTGAGAAATTCTTGAATAACCTTATTAAGAGAATCAACCATAAAATCGATACTTTTCTTATTTGTAAAACTATGATTCTCATTTATATCTTTATGAATGAAATCTAAAAGAAGATTAGTATCGTGATACTCATTTGCCTAACATTATGATGTCGGTAACATTAACTTTCTCATTCTTAATAGTTTGAAACAACTCAATGTGTTTTTCTTTCTCTTTCAAAACCTCACAAACTTGTTTAATGATGTCTTGGTTATCACTAGTAAATCCAACTTTAGACTTTGGAACAAAGTTTGGTTTGCCAACAATTAACATCTCGTAACTGATTTGATTATTGAATTTGCTTAACCAATTTCTTAAAAGAAATCAGATCTCTTGTTTTACATTCTCCTAAAGCATGACTAAGCATTGACAAAAAAAAAAAGGAAAGAAGATAATTTTTCAAAATCCAAATAAAAAAAACACAATTTTGTCTTACTCAAAATTTGATCATGTAGTTGTTAAGATAAATCAGTCTCCACAAGAACGCGAGCAACATAATCAAAAGATCTTACTTATAGATTCATCTAGAGAAATAGGAACTCCAACTCTTTCAACATTAGAAACAAAATTTTAAGACACTAATATTCATGTGATAACCTCAAAGTCCTATCCTAACATTGTAAAACCAAACCCAATGCTCCTCATTCTAAGTGATGTATATTAAATCGTGATTATTAGCAGATTATTAGCAAATATGTAACCAAATTTGTGCCTTATGTGATTTCACTTCTCATTGATGTTATAAATTTAGATCTTATGATATAGAAAATACTCTGCAAATTTTTGGAAAATAGAAATACACGTAATTTAAATTTGACATTGTTTCAATTGAGAATATTGTTCTTCAGATGATGAGTTTACTTTAGTCGTTGATGATAAATTTATTGTGGTTACATCTAAATCACAAAGTTTAAACTTAGAAAATAAATAAAACTTTATCTAAAGACTAAGCATTATAACTCTCAAACTAGAAGATGTCTTAAATTTATTTAGTTGGGTTTTGACTTTGTTTTTGTTTCTACTTTCTATTTGTCACAATATTTTCTCTTCTTTTTTTTTCATCAATGAATTTTTTTGACTTAAAAAAATAGAAGTATATTAATAAAAAATAATAAATGTTTGAAAAATTAAAAATTATCATATATATATATATATATATATATATATATATGAGGGAGTAGTAATAGATGTAAGGAATACCTTATCTATCTTAAAATAATTGTCGCATTTGTTTGTTTCATACATATTAAGAAAATATAATAAAAAATTGATCATTGATGTATTATAATTATCTTAAATATAAAATGAGTCAATAAAATATCGAGAGCATGTACATAAAGAAATTAAAATTGTAAGAGAAAGTAATAGTTACAATTTTTTGGTGACAAGTGTTTTTTTGCAAATGTGAAAGTTAACGTGGAATAAGGAGGGAGCATTGATGAATCATGACATGATGTTGTGGCTTTTTGACTTAAATACATTTTTTATTTTTATTTTGTCAAAAATAAATTTTTAGTTTTTTTTTCTAAAGTTAGTATTTTGGTCTTCTTATTAATTAATTATTGGAATATTTTTGGACTCTTACGATTATTTATTATGTGGCATTTAGGTGACACTTGTGATTTTGATTAAATAATTTTCATGTCATTATTATTGTAATTAATTTTATTTATATATTAAAAATAAATATTTTATTAAATGATGGTTGTAGATACCAGGAAAGGTGATTCTTGAATCTCTAAATAGTTGTGGCAGCACTAAGTTTAGGAGGGAGGTACTCTGACCTTCATAGTATTTCACTCATATTTGAAGATCACATCGTCATAATGTTTTTAAAAAACTTAGTGTAATTTAATTGTGTGTTCAATATACATACCAAAATTGGATTGGAAAAGAACAAGTATGTAAAGGGCCCAAATAAATGTTCCATTCTTTTTCCAATTGGAACGTAGAAAACATCAAAACAAATCACAAATTTTGAACAAGCCCACCGACCAAAGTAACCTTAAATACTAACAATCTAGTAACAACATTGGTCATTGATTTCTAGTCCCACAAATGAAAATGAAGAAAATTTCAATTTGTGTGTCTTTTTTAGTTCTCAACATTCTTCATGGGTCTTGTTCACTTGTCCTACAAAATAATGATTTGGTGGACCAAGTATGCAAAAAGACACCTTATTATGATTTATGCATTTCCACACTACAATCCAATCCTCAAGCCAACAATACTGATACTAAGGGTATAGCCCTTATAATGGTCAATGACATTGTATCAAATGTTAATGACACATTGAATTTCACTGAAGGTCTTATAAAAAATACGTCTGACGTGGGTTTGGAGAAAACATTGGATTTTTGTGCTGAGACATACATTCCATTGATGAAATCTGTTCTGCCACAAGCAGTTGATGCTGTAAACCAAAGTAGATTTAAGTATGCGAGTTACTCCATCTTTTATGCTGGAAAGGAAATTGGTTCTTGCAACAACAAATTCTCAGGCTCAACTACTTCACCCTTAAGTGATAGGAATGGCACTATACAAAAGTTGTTTGATATTGCTTCTGCCATACTAAAACTTTTATTAAATGCCTGATTTGTTTTCATTTTTATTCAATAAATTTGATTTTGGAATGTGTTTGTTTCATAACTTTTACGGTTAAAAGAATCAAAAATTATATGCGTTTGAAGATAAGCGTGTTTTTGAATGACGCCACTTAAAAGTAGTGTTGCTACAAAAAAAAAAATTGTGTCATAACCACTGTTTACTTATATAGAGAAAATAATGAGACTCTTACACACAAATCGTCTCAAGACCAAACGTATAATCATCTTACAACATCTAACATCCGATTCAAAATAATTACCTTAAATAGTTGTATAAAATTAATCTTAACTTTAAGAAATATGTTTTATTTTTTATTTATTTATTGTTATATAGAAGTATATTTAATGAATAAGAAAATATAAAAAAATTGTAATTGGTATGTAATTGAACTCATACTTATTAGATACCGACAAAGATTACCCATAATGGATAGAGTATAGATATTTTTGCAAACTGACTAGTCCTATAGTATTCTATCCTCTATTATTTCTAGGATGACTATTTTTATGTATGTCTTGGTGTGATTAATATAATTAAAAACTAGATAGTTTTTTTTATAGAAAATAATTGAGTAAATTGATTTTAAGAAGAAAAAAAATTAAAGTGTTAAATTAGTTTGATAAAAAGGTATTGTTAATTTTATCATGGACAAAAATATTGATTATAAGAAATTGATTTTGATGAGTTAATTTTATTATTTATTTGACTTTAGTTGAGGATTTTTTAGGTCACAAATTTCGTATAACTAAATGACACATTAAATTTTTTTAGTGAAAAGATAGCAAACTATATTAATTGGAAGTTGAAAGAATTCAAAAAGACAAAAAATGAAATAATCAAATTGCATATTTTTATATATAACTGATATGATACTTCTATTTGAAATGTTTATCTAACTTCAACCAACTTAAGAAGCTTTTTTTTTTACAAAACGATGCCTTGATTTTCTTAAGTAAATATAAACAATTAGTGGTCATGTTAGTTCTGCATGTTTGAATCTGCAAAATTTCTCAAAGTATTGACCAACTGATATTTAAAATAAATCTGGTAAAAAATATTAAGTATCGCGTGTCTCACTCTCGTAATGTAATTATTTAACTAATTCAATATATATTATTTGTATCTCTAAATATAAGTTATTTTTGAAAAAAGTTGTTCTTATATATTTTATTTTAAATTATTAAATATATTTATTATTATTATTTTCAAATATCCTTCTTTATTGATACTACTTCTTCTGTCTTACAATAAATGATTCACTTGACTATTTTCACAATTTATTATTATTAATAATAAAAAGAAATTAAAAATAATTCATTTGACCATTTCCCTTTTAATAATCATAATAATAATAATAAAGTGTTGCTGTATATTTTATCTATGGTCGTCCCAGGTCAATTATGCTAGTTATAATTGCTAGGTAAATTTCATACTCGCATATTTTAATTCATACTCTCTTATGTTACCATTTGTAAAAAATAAAAAAAGATTTAAACAAAATTAATCTGTTTTTTGTACCAACATTTATGTTTTTTTTAAATACAGGAAATTTCGTTTTTAAAATTTCATGTGTACAAAATTTTTTTCTCAATTTTTTTGTATACCGAAAATTTTGAGTTTTAAAAATTTTTGGTATATCAAACTTTTTCTCAGTTTTTTTTTCTGCATACAAGAAATTTTGAATTTTTAAAATTTTCGATATGAGATATATTTTCTCAATCTTTTTTACATAGTTTTTGAAATTTCTATTTTTTTACCTATTTGAAATTTTGAGTTTTCGACGTTTCTAATATGAAATTGTTTTTTTCAATCTGTTTCACAAATCAGAAATTTTATTTTTAAAATTTTCGATATGAAAACTTTTTTCTCAATATTTTTTTGATATGTAAATCTTTTCTTTAATAAAATTTCATATCGAAATTTTCGTATGTGTGTTGGACAAAAAATGGATCTAAAAATTTTTAATGAAAATAATAAGGGTATAAATTTAATTTTTCTAGATTTGTGGAGTAGGTGTCAAAGTGTAAGGATATGAAATCCAATTTTTTTAAAAAAGCTCCACTTATTGAAGCCTCCAAAGTCAAAAAAAAATCCATAAAATTTGACGGGCTAAGTGGATCATAGGCCCCAATTTGTTTACCTAATTTTTTTCAAATAAAAAACAAATATTCAAAAAAAATATTTCTCTTTACAGGATAAAAAAAATTTGTATTATTTATTTGAAATAAAAAATAATATTTCCCAGAAAAAATCTAAAAATAAATGTTTTCCTGAGAAAAAAAAAAGTTACAAAACTTTTTAATTAAAATATAATAATAATGGGCCTTTTTTGGAAAAATAATGTTTTGCGAAAAAATCTTAGTTGACAAAAAAAAAGGGGCCTTAAGCCCCTTACCTAGATTCACAAAAAAAATAATGATATAATGTGTTGGACCTAAAATCAATTCTTTCAATAGGAGTCCACAATTTAGAGGATTAGTAGGGAGGTTCAACCATGCATAGTGCATACCATAGAATAGGATAGTTTCAAAATTATATTTGCAAAGGGAGCTAGGAAGTGGAAAATTGGGTTTGAACCTGCTGAGATTGAATTTAGTTTCACTAGTCCAATTGTTTTCTTTTCTTTTGCTACGGAATGGAAACTGTTATAGGTGTCCATTGCATATTTGATAAAGATTTTGTTTTATCAATTTCACCTAAATAACTTCTATTAATTCAATTAAATCATTTTTAGTTTCCTCATATGATGGCTCTTGTCATGTTTTCCAATAGTTGTTAAATTGAATTTTAATGCAAAGAAAGTAACAGGTAACAAAATTATGAGAAAGGCTTCACCTTTTCCTTCACAATTGGGAAATGATAGAGAAACATCAATACAAAATAATTAGGGGATTATTACATATCACAGATAGTGATAAGAAGCTTCAAAATCAAAATTTCCTACAAGTCTAACACTTCATGGCATGTAAGCAACATGCAGTTGCTGAGCAGGTAATACAACTTCACCCCATCATTGAGTAATATACATATACTTCAGGAGATTAGTCTCTGCAGTTGCAGAAAGTGAATATCAAATTTACACACAAAAACTTTACAGGATACATTATACAACAGATTAAATTACATTGTACAGAAAAATACATTACAAGACAACAAAAAGAGTTTGCGTGAGATGCACAAGACCATAAAACCATCTTTATTGTCTACGTTTTCATCGTGCATTGAGCAAACTCTACAATTTTCAAGCTTCCTAAAAATCACGGTAAATGCACATTGAGACGCGAGAATAGTTATTCTACGGTTCCACCGTCAAACCAAACATACGCTAAATTTGCACTAACCTTCATCTCATCCCAGTTTTTTAGGAAAATATGGACCATGTACAATACTGCAAAGGTACCATCAAGTAACAATAAGAATATTACCGAGTTGCCACATCAATGTTTTGAAAGAAAACATGCTACAAAAAGAGGTTCAATGGAAGGTGTGAATTTCTACTTACTTGTGAGACTCTGAAGAAGGTGCATGTTGTTGTTCATTTGAAGACGGATTAATCAATTGGTGTTGAAGTTGAACTGCAATCAGACCAAGACCAACCTCGGATCCTCCTGCAGATACAGGAGAACCCTTCAAACCTGTCGGTGAACTCTTTTCGGATGACATGCCTGCAAAGAGAACATGAATACATTACATATTACGATACATTACATATTAAATATCATTTAAGGTTATGCACAGATCTTAAGAAAATTATTAAGTACAGTAATTTTTATGATAACTTGAATTTCATTTACCAAAATACTCTTATTAATATACTCGATTAACATCAAATTCGGAGTATGAACAGAAACTCAGCATCTTGACATGTAAAATACATATGCATGGTAAATACTACTTTAATTCCAAATATTACCTTGAAGTAAGATCACAATACAAAAGACAACAGTGAAAACCAATGCAAACATGCTGCTACTTGGAGACGACGACGATTTAGCAGCTTTCATCTTCTTCAAAGCTTTCATACGCTCTATCCTAGCGCGCTTCAACATGGCAAGTTCAGTGATCTCTCTAATTAGCTTTTGGTCGGCTGCATCCAGCGATGGCGCTCGTGGAGGTCTAGGAGGTTTGGCAGCCTTTTTGTTACTGGACTTTTTACGTTTCTCCTTAACCGGACTATTCTCTACACCTTTCGCCGAGTCTGGATTCGTCGTTAACGACTTGGTTGTCACTTTTGCCATGTCCATGGAAACTCCACTCAAATTTGACTCTTTAAAGTATACACTATGTCTATCTTCTTCGCCTTTTATAGAATCTCCAACAAGACCACAATAAATCTTAGCAAATAATGATCTTCCATGTTTTGTATTAGATACATTGTTTGAATCATCTTCAGTTACTAATAACCCACTTTCAATATCAACTTCAACACCTTCTTTCTTCACACTTCTATCATCCATCCTAAACCCACAAAAACTAATAATTAAACTTCTCCCTACAAAATTAACTTGGGAATGGAATCACCCTGCATCATAACAAACACACAAAATTCAATCAATTGTTTGGTTATGCAGTGTTAAAATTTTATCTTGAATGAATTGATTCTAATTAAAAATGAGTTCAAGGTAATGTGATTTATGTTTGGATATATTGTCATAAAAATGAGTTGAATAATAAATTTGAGACTAAAAATCAATTTTAGAGGCAAAATTTACAAATTCTTACTTCAAGTAAGAATCAATTATGGAGTCAAAATCAATTCTACATGAAAACAAACAAACATGTTAAAATTAATTATACTCTTCTAGAATCTTTTTAACCTCTCCAAAAGTGAAACCTTTAACTTCAACTTAGAATCAATTCTGAAAGCAAAATTAATTCTACTCGACAACAATCAAACTTGTCAAAATCAATTATATATCTCTAAAATCAATTTTGACTACACCAAAAGTAGAATTGCACATACATAAAAAAAAAATAAAAAATTAACAATGGTTAAAGATTTTCTTCAAAATTGAGAGGTAACTAGGGAAGTGATAACATAAACAAAACCAATGAATATAACTTAAAGAGAGAAAAATGCAAAAATCAAATTTTCAAATGGATGAGAAATTGAATAAGAAAATAACCGAGATGAGAGAAAGTTACATTGAAGGTTGTGAAAGTTAGAAGGTTTTGTAATGAGAAAATGGAAAAGTGAATAGTACCTTAGAGGAAAAGAGAAGAAAGGCAAGATCCAATGAGGGACAAAGAGCATAAGAGACGGACACTATATAGTTATTCTCACTGCAATTTCAAGTGTTCCATTAAAATGTCTCTCTCTCTCTCTCTCTGAATTACATTAACATGTGATGTCTTCAAAAAAAGGCATATATATAGTAGAGAGCGAAAATACTAGGAAGGAAAGAACACAAGAGACCTTCCACCGACAGTTGGCAACTCACAATCTCTCTCTTTCTCCCAATCTCTTTTGTTGTTTTTTTATTTTATTTTTTAATAATTTTTTTTATACCTTTTTTAAATTTTGGCATGTGTTTATGTTTCTATCATTAATGCCATCTTCAATTACAAAAATTATTTTTATACACTCTTGCATCAACACACATCAACTGCTTAATAGAGAAAAATAATAGAGAACATAATATGATAGCAACAGATGTATAGAAAAATAATGAAGTATTATTTTTTGTATTATTGTTGTTCCAATTATACGTATACAAGTTAATTATTTTTCCCTCTAAAGTCTTAACTAGGTTTTGTTTTTAGTTTTTTACTAAACCGGTAAAGTCAGTAATTATTTCCTTCATTCTTTTTTAATTGTCACATTTGAAATTTTAAATATGGTATGTGTAAAAAATCAAAAAACATAGTTAAAAAAAACAAAGGAAATAATTGTTATATTAGTTTTTTTTTAACCCTTAACACTTAATTATTCCAATTCATCCAATTCTTAACCCTTTTTAACTCTTAATTCTTCCAATTCTTAATCTTAACTTTTTTTCAATTCTCCAATTCTTAATCCTTAATTCTTAGTTTAAATTAGTTAAATTATCTATTCACCTCAATTAATTAATTAATTAACTAAAAAATAGATATGTGAATTATGTTATATATTATTAAGGAAAAACTTTTATAACAATAATAAATAGATAAATTTATGGTGTATAATTTATTTGAACTCTTGATTTAGATTTTTCGTTAACTATACTAGTGCTATTTTTATTTTTATTTTTTTGGGTGCGACAAATGCCAGTGCTACTTTAGACACCACTTGATTTTATGTTATGAATGAATACTTATTGTCCAAAAAATATTATGATACTTCTTCACCGACACTTGTATTTTGGGATGCATTTATTTGTGGAGGTTTGTGTGTGGAGTTGTCAATAGTTGTAATTATTATAATTATTGTAAGAAACAACGAAATAAATGATTTTACACGTGATATAAAATCTTACTTTCACGTTTTTTATATACTTATTCGCAAACTCCTAATGATGAGTTCCGTTCAACAAAGAGGGAAAGCGTAAGGGATGAAGAAATAAAAATAAAGACACGTTGGATTCAACAAAAGAGAGAGATAGAAGATGAATTTTGTTAAAAATAATTTTGTATTTGATTAAAGAAAACATTAACGATTTCAAATTTTAAATAATTTAATAGTGATTTTGCTCTCTCTTATATCTTTTAAAATATTGAATCAGTTACATATTTTTTTTTAAATATACCTTCACTTCTCTATTCAACCAAACAGAACATAAATTTTAATTCGAAAATTTTATCATAAACTTTTGAAATTCATCTCATTTAAATTTTTATTTATAAAAATTATAAATCTTAAAAAATTTATAAATAATATTAATTTATATTCTATTATACATTATTCATTTAAATACAATTATGTACGCAATAAAATGTTTATATATGAGTAATTTTTGTACAGGCACAACTATAAATGTTATATCACTTTTTTCGATAATAATAAATTTCATTTTTCTCTACATTTATCTGTGGGGTCCAAATTTTTCATTTATATTATGGTTGTGAGGACACTTGCTCCTCGTATATTTTAAAATTAAACACACATTTTATCCAATTGACAATAATTTTTAATGTAATTTTACATGGCTCTTTGAAAGCTGAATAAGAAACTTATACCTTAAAATCGATGTTCCAAGTACTAATTCATAATGAAATTTATACTATTAGATTTAATCAACATTTCATCATACATTAGTTCAGACGGTAGCTAGGATTTGATAGCCAACTAATTAATAATTCTAAGTACTGACTACTAGTATTTTTTTTAAAAAATTAAACCTAGTTATGTTAATAATATCAAGACCGACCCCATACTTGTTAAGATTTAAAACAAATTATAAAATAAAGTATTGATAAAATAAATAGAGGTATTTTTAATATGAACAATAATTTTTACTATAATTTTATTTAAATTTTAAATGTTTTGTTTTATAGATGTAGAATATTTTAATTAAATATATCAATAGTTATGTTTTTTTATAATTGTGAGACATTTTATTTATTATAATATTTAAATTTTTTATTCTTTGAGATTTAAATATAAATGAAAAATTAATAAGCTTTATTAACTTTGGGGCGGCACTCCAAAATGGATGTTACTATCTGTTTATTAAAAATGTTTTTATAGTTGTTACCTACAACCGTAAACAATGACATCGCTTTTTCTATTTTATGTGCACCAATTTTCTATGTAGTCAAAAAGTTTAATGTAGTCAATTATTTTCAAAATAATTTCCATTAATGATATGAAAAATATAAATTAAAAAAATTAGAAAAATAGAGTAATAAATAGTAAAAAAAATATTTATTATTTATAAATGAGGTGTAATTTGAGAAAAATATATTTTGCTAGAATGACGTATAATTTAAAACAAAAGAGTATTACGTTACAAAAATTATTTTAGACAATTTATGAACCGATCCCATATAAAAAATGAGAGGTGGATAGTAGTTGATAGGACCAGCCCACCAAACAAATCGAGAGTTATGTTTGGTATCTCAAACATGATTCTTCGTATGATTCAATTCCTTTAAAGTGACCAACTCATTTTAGAGAAAGTAAATTATAATAAGGAAAAAAAAATTATAATACGAAAATATAAATGCTAACAAGTGCCCTTGTGGCATTTGTTAAGAACACAAATATGGAAATATTTAATTAGAAAGTTGTGTTTTCAAGTCATTTAAAGTTTAAGTTTTGTGTATCTCAAGATAAATTTTTTATTTTTTATTGTTTAATTGATGTCTTTATGGCACTTGTTAGCAAGACCCTAGTTAAGTTTGAAACTATCCTAACTCGCCTAAAATAATTCATATAAAAAATGATTTTTTTAAGGCAAAAATATAAGTTTGATCCTTTAAATTTAGCCTAATTTTTATTTAGGTTTTTAAAATTTTATTTTTCTGAATTTGGTTCTTTTAAATTACATTTAGTTTATACTATTAGCCTGTAAGTTATATTAAATTATGCATGTTGTCCTTTAAGTTTAACAATTTTTTTGAATTATTGTCATACAATATTAAGATTTGATTGAAAAATTATAGTGAATTTTTCGAATCAATTTTGCAAGTGGAGGAAGTTAATGATATTGATTATGAAAGAGACCTTTATTACTTAGATTCTATGAGATTCTAAGGCTATACATGTGTCTAAATAGTTATAGAAAAAATTAAAAAAATATAGACAATTTATAAGTTTTGATAAATGTTTTCTGAAGGATTAGTATGTCAGACATATTGTTACAACATTTGGTAGAGTTTCTAACGATGAGATGTTTTCAATTGCATTAATCATTGTTGAATATGAAAAAAGACTAACAGTACAAACATAATGTAACTTAATTAAATGACCAAAACCAGAAGAAGAAAACTTTAAAGACCTAAACAACAATTGAGCTAAACTTAAAGTATCATAGATGTAATTTGCCGATTTTTGTACATTTGCTACTATTTCTTTTATAAGTTGTAGTGATTGATTGATTGCTTTTGTAGTTGTTAAATGTCATTGATTTTTTTTTTAAAGAGCTTATCGAAAAAATCATACACACTTAAGTATGACAACAAGCCGAATGAAGGTGGATTTTGACTCTCCCGCATCGTCCCATTTCTCGTTGGAGTTGATATTTGGATTTCATCCCTGCCACCAACGAGGTCTGATATTTCGTCCCTTCCATAAATATAAAACCAAAAATTGAAAAATCATATTTAATAAAATAAAGGAAATTAAAGAATTTGGGGCCTAGGCCAAATATCAAGAATACATTCATTTAAAATGATCAATAATTGTCTAGTTAAAAACTTATCAAGAAAACTCAATGGGATAAAATCATGGTGAAGAAAAGTGTGGAGCGCAAATGAAAACCAACCTCCAAAAAAATAAAAAAAAAACAACAACAATAATATAGAGACATGAACATCAAGAAAAGCGAAAAATTGGAGAGTTTTTCCTCAAAAAAACCTTCTTTACGAGTTTTTCCTAAAATGTAAATTATTTTATGTTGAACTAATTTTTAGTCAATAAACCACACTTAATTAGTGTTTTGAGGAACTTGTGATTACTTGATAAGTACTTTATGTAACAAAAAAATGAACATGATAAGGACTTTAGCGTAACCACGTGCAATTTTGTACCCACCTCTAATAACTAAGATACAAAAGCACATGGTTTTTGATACGACAATATTTGCCCCCAACATTAACGAAGTCTTGTCTGTTATGGAGGGTGATTGGCAAATAGAGCCACCACATTTAACATATTTTCTAACTTACAAATTTCCAATTGGTACAAAACTTTATCTTCTCTCCGTTTGACTAAAAAAATCAAATTACTCGGTTCTAATTTATATTTCCTCCTTTCTCATAACAAAAAAAAAAAACTACTTTTATACACTTAAAAAAAGTAGTTAGTTCCATTTAATTTTTTTAAGTAATTAAAAAGGTAATTGTGTTTTTCAAATCATCTTTCATATAGTAATTCAAAAAATAATAATAAACAAGTTATTAAAAAATAAAAATTACATTAATAACATTAAATAAAATAATAAATAATATAATTAACTACTACATTGACCGTTTAAAAATATATATATAAGTCTGTTTGTACTCTTTTTTTTCATATCAATAATTCCTAAAGTTTAGGAATATTTACATCCCGTGGGTGATATCCTCCTCTTATGCAAGATTTCAAATCCATTTTAAATTGCAGAAGTGCTTGTTAAAAAATTGATATGGCAAAGATCAACGTCAACTTTACGTTTTACTTGATAAAGGTATTGTTAAAAAATAAAATATTTGTTTTTTCATTTGAATGGTACAAGCACATTTAGCAAGGAGGCTTCATTTCTCTCACTGGGAACTTGTACATCAAAATACATGTGAGTGATCAAATAAAACACACACATCTGTGATTGTGAAAATTTCGTTATAGTTGACATCGTTCTTCTCAAATTTACCATTAACCAAACCAGGTTATGAATTGCAAAAATTACTCTTGAATTTAAAAGGAGTTTAGTTTTTTCAGTGCGAAATTTCGATACAATCAGCACATCATATTTCATTTCTCTCATATCAACCATTTGTTTATTTCATCTGATCACATATTACAACACTAAAGTGTTCTGGATATTATCTAATCGCATCAACCACTTAATGATGAAGAGTACAAAATTCAAATAATGCATGGCGTTAAAATGTGCTATTAGAAGATAGTGCAACAGTTAATTTACATATTAGTCCTAATCTAATAGCTCTAAACATTACAAAATACTATGTTTTTCCATTACAGAAGATGATTTGCAATGTTATTCAGCAAAATAGGGCAAGTTTTCATATTAATCCTCCAGAAATTGTGTCTGGCAGCAAGTTAAGATCTTAAACAAAAAAAACATAAATACCAACAGGGAAGTGGATGGAGGAAATCTTGCGTTTGGTAGTAAGTTGAGATCTTACAGAAAAAACATAAATATCAACAGAGAAGTGGATGAAGGAAATCAAGGTTGTTCGAGAGTTTAAGTAAATTTGTTTTGTCTAGGTAAAATCGACTATGAGTTTACTTCATATTAAAATAATATTAAAAATAATTTATACATTACGCATATGCTTATATGTGACCATAAATTCATAAAAAATTATAAAATTTCAATAGCGAAAAAAAACTAAATCATCATAATAAAGTGTCATACTATTACTTTAGATTAATTATTCCACCAAAACATAAAAACATTAAATATAGATCCTAAAAGTTGGGCCAATTACTAGATCCTAAAAGCTAAACTCGCAAACTCCAACCAATTCCACCGAGTTTGAAAAGAGCTAAACTCATTACCACTTACGAGTTTATCATATTTCGATTCCACAACCGAGTCGACTCGAAATCATGACCTGAACTCGTGGAATCAGACGAGTTTACGAGTTACCACTCAAGTTTAACAACCTTGAAGGAAATATTCTAAAACTTGAAGATGGCAGCACCACTTGATGGCTTGGAAGCAAATACATAAAGACCGAGATCATTCTTCTTAATGACGCCTTTGTCTATCCTAGACTGGAAGTAAGATTCCTGCAATGATATAGAATCAATCAATGATAACTTGTTAATTACACATTTCTAGGAGTAAATCATCATTTTGATCCTTAAATGTGATATTGTGTCAAAGTAGTCCCTAAATGTATAGAAAATGGAAAAACATCACTGAGTGTGTCTATTGTTAGTAAATTCAATCATGAACTAAACTGATTATCGAAAGACAAATTTGATGACTAAATTAACTAATGAAAGGCACATTCAAAGATCAAACTCACCAAGTAAAGACATATCTAGGGATGTTTTTGAAATTTTTATATATTCAATGACATTAATGTTGTTATGTATTAGTATTACTTTATCACACAATTCACAAACCTTCAAATTAAGGATGAATTGTGGGACTATGCTCTCTTTCACCAAAGCAACGGCACAACCACCCCATCCAGCTCCAGTAAGCCTTGCCCCAAAAGCACCATTGTCGCGACAAATCTTTACAAGTTCTTCCAACTCCGGACAGCTGATTTCATAATCATAAAAAAAGAATGTCAATTTATGTGCTGAAAAAGGAAACTAGATTTTACTAGAATTATCTGTTATTGTACGGTTGGAAAAGTTCACATGACAAACCATGTTTTATAAAGAGATATTTTTAGAGAGAATCCAATAATTGACAATGCACACATTTTTCCAATGAAAACAGTTCATGTTGTATGTCAATACCTGCATTCATATAAATTGCTGCAGCTATAATGACTCTCGTTCATAAGGTCACCAAGTTTCTTTAGCATCTCCTCATCGCTGAAAAGAATCACCAATTATGCAAACTAATGAGATTAGAGAGGAAATATCCACAAACTCTTTCATCCCCATTATGTGCTACGATTCATGTTAGAAGAAATTCAGAGTGGTTCTCATCCAATTTGCATTCTAGAGAAACTGAATGAAGATTGGAAAGTGAAAATGCACACATCAGTAATAACCACAAGCTAGTTTAGGCACGTATAGTAGTAGCAAGATGTGGAACATTTCAATAGGTTTGTCTTGATGCCTTATTGTGTCACATTTAAATGAAAAGTAGAAAAACTAGGCACATAATTTCTATACAGGCCAAATATGTTTTCGTTCACACAAAATTGGTCACGTTTGGTTTTAATCCTCTAAATTATTTCACATAAACTTTTTCCCTTGTTTATTGCAGCTTAATTCTGACAAATCTGAGCAAACACTTTAATTGGTTGGGCACTAAGGGGTGTTTAGTCCCACATCATCAAGATATATGGCTGAAGTAGTGCTTCTAAGGCTTGGGCAGTCATCGTAGTCGGTTTTGTGAGATTGAGTTTATGACCTAAAAATTTGAGAATTTTATGGAGACTAAAACTGATACTTGCGAATTTTATAGAGACAAAAAAAAAAACATATTAAAATGACATAGATAACAACCAGAAGCCATTTGGCATCCATGTGATAGCTGGTATTTATCCTTTTACATGTGAATTATCAAAACCAATTGTTCTAGAAGCTATGAACTCCAAGCTTTTAAGCAATACAGAAATGTCTCAGAAAAATCACTTTAAACAAAAGAGCATACATAATGCATCATAAAGCACAGTTATATATGATATATCTAACAGACATACCTTAGATTTGATGATACAACATCCTTGAAAGCATATACCCTCTTGGCTTCTGAATACACATGTGCAGCTCTCTAGAAACACATATCAAATTAAATAATATAAAACATAAAGCGAACTATACATGGCTGTTACAACCAATTGAAATGGCATGATGGCAATGGTGAAACACGAAAACCACAAAAAGTTTTTAGATATTTCCCAATTGTAGTGTGCTGTGCATGAAATCTTCATTAATGAGGCTTAAAAAAAACAAACCTGGTGTAACTTGTATTGCTTTGCAGCTTTTATGACTTCCAAGTAAGATGCATTAATATTCAAAAACGAAGTCAGCTTTTCCCCAGTAACATCTTCAATTTCTTCAGCCGTATATGGTTCTTCTTTCAAATATTCCTGTATCAGAATGAACATTTATAAACAGGAAAAGGTTTGAAATTTTTATGAACGTAAAAAATATATAATGTAAATATAAATTCACATCAGTTGAAATAAAATGTCCCCCATATAAAATTAAAAGAGTAAAAAAGATAGGATGTTTCACAAGGCTAATTTTATAGATATTACCTTTACAGCAAGTACAGGATCAGATGAGTTATGATGAGCAGCAAATGATACACATAACCCTTCAACATCGGAGAGTGTTTTCACTTTTGATATTGCCTCAGTTGGTTGCATTCCTAGCTTTATAGCGAGCACAATCTGGAAAATTTCCCAATGGTACCTGTGGGTTAATAGCAAGTTTCTGGTCCATCTAAGCAAATTAGCTTTCAATGTATGCATGCATACACATGTAGACAACAACTCACTACAACATGAAACAACCACATGTATAAGAAATGAACAGGTTTGTGTTTTGTTCAACACAGGAATAGGTAAAGTAATGTCTTATGTCTTATGTCTTATAATCTTATTAGATTTGAGTCATTATATGAAAGTTTTTGACTGAGTTAAATCCAATTGACCAGTCAAAGTTACTTAATGAGGACTAGTGGTGATTGGTTTTGGTGATTAACAAGAGGTCACAGGTTCAAATCATTGTGCCAAAAAATAAGGAAAGAAAATAATACTGTACCAATCTATTTATGCGTTTTCATCCAATAAATTTGTACTCTGACTGGCTAAAAAGTAAGTTGATATAAATGCTCTCTACCAGAATAGTATTTAGGGTGTGAGTACAACAACTAATCATAATTATCTTAAAATGTACTTACAGCGGCTAAACGACATTCAACGACCCTGTTATTATAATTTGTGGCGGCAGTAACAGCCTTCTGAGACTCGGCCAAAGAATGGGCTATCACAAAAGTCCCACCAGAAGGAAGTTGCACATCTGTCGCACGAATTGGGTTGAAATCAATCAGTTCTGCAAACCCAGTCTTGGCCATGACAGAGATTGCCTGTCGAGTAAAATAAGAAGGAAAGAATGTAAAACATCAGAAGATCCAAAGAAAAGCAACAAAAGATGGCATTTATGCATATTGAATAAAATCCTCTACCCCATTTAACAAGAGTGTTCATAATATATCTATCATACTAGCTGCTTGAGAGTAGTCTATCTGTAATGAACTGGTGGTGTAAGGGGACGTTAGGGTAAATGGCTCAATTAAGCGCTTATTCAATAAGTGCATGTGTATACACTGTTTCTAGTTTCTACGAACAAAAAAGGAATGAGTGGAAACTTTAAATAAGTTCTGTATAAGCTGTTCTTATAAGGTATAATAAGAAACTTATGAAATAAGCTAAAATCAGCTTATGGGCATATTAGAAGCTGTTTTCACAGACTTTTCCAATCACTTACACAAGTATTTATGTCATAGGATAAGCTCAAACAAATTTTTCTAACCGCTCCCTAATTCAAAAGACTTCTGCAGTGAACTCACTATCATTTTAAACTTGAGGCCGCAAGCATAGTGACTACAAGTGATTAATCAGTCATAGAAACCATGAATATTAATAAAACTATCTGAATCACTTCCAACCAAGAAAACATCTCATCTGGAATACATAAGTGTTATAGAGCTTGTGTTTCAAAATTCATATTTTATAGGAATGTAAAGTGGAACGAAATAAGAGATGGTAGAATATCTTTCACATAGTTTCATAATTCATACTAAATGATGAAATACAACTCTTTAAAAAAGG
Organism: Cicer yamashitae; assembly: GCA_037974755.1. Taxonomy (NCBI): domain Eukaryota; kingdom Viridiplantae; phylum Streptophyta; class Magnoliopsida; order Fabales; family Fabaceae; genus Cicer; species Cicer yamashitae. The sequence goes on from JBBPBQ010000002.1 coordinate 4,303,617, forward strand.
ATGAAATACAAGAAGCCTGTGTATACATTGATCACCTAAGACACTAATTTGAGTTTTAGTTTCAAACATTATTAACCAATCAGTACCAATTATCAGGAAGCTGTAATGCTTCTATGGAAAGGTGATTTCAAGGAAAAGCCAATACAAATTAGAAACTTGGAGATATCCACATTAAAATTAATATAAAATGTATGTACTGAAAGATGAGCACAACCTGATCCATCCCACCAGATTGCGTCCCAATATGTCGTTCACAATCACATGTAACTTGTGCAATTTCTTTCTGCCAGCAATATATGATAGTCTATGTTAGAAACAAAAAATAAAAGAGTAAAAAGAAAAAAGGGTTCAGATCTACAAAGGGTGAACACATGAAATTCCAGTTATACATAATCAATGTCAATGGTGAACTTATATCAAAGCACGAAATATCACACAGACATATATATATATATATATAGGGAGCATATCAAATGAGAGGAGTTTTATAATGAGATAGTTAAATTTTGACCATACAACCATACATAGATGATCATGATTAAGAGTTATTTAAGTGGCCTATGATCACTTAAAAAAGTCACATGACTTTTTCTTCTAATCTTGATCATCCATGTATAATTATGTGGTCCAGATTTAACCCTCTCACCCTCTCATTGTAAAACTCCTCTCATTTTATCTGCTCCTTATATATATATATATATATATATAATATATTCCAGCCGAAAAAGCAGACCTTTGGGAAGTTCACATCAAAAGCAGCCATAATAGCAATTGTGGAAGAGCAAACAAATGCTGCAGAGCTTGATAGTCCTGAACCTGTAAAATAAAAAATATTGTCCTCTTAATTTAACCCCATCAACAACCATAAAGGCCAATACTCACAAGGTACATTTTAATATCCTTAGTATAAAAATTAATTAATTTGAAACAAATTAACACACCAGTCGGTACTGTCCCATCAACAAGAACATCAAGTCCAACCGGTTGGCCAACATCCACTCCTTTCAATTTTGCAAAGTCATAGAAACCTTTGTACCTACAGAAATCATATTATCAATTAATACTGAATCCAAACAAATGCTACACTTTTTTCTCATTCACTGACTGACTTGATTGTTCTTCACTCATATATATACATATATAGCATATCAGTTAGTATTTCACTCTATAAATAGTAATATATCATCACATGATAAACTCGTTAGCACTTTTTCCATTAAAAATAATATCGAAAAGAAGAGGAAATATGGAAAATAGAAATATTATGTAATAAACTCACCCACAAATAAAATAATGACCCCATTTGTGATCCTTCAAGTCCAGTTCCTGCACAAAAAACATTATTTGACGACGTGAATCATAAAGAACAACAAACAGACATCCTTAGAAGTTAGAACATTTTTTATTATTATTATTGTTACTAGGATTTAATTCATATATGCACCGGCCATCTAAAGATTCTTTATACCATAAATCAATCATAATTTTCATATCATAAAAAATGTTAAACTTTAATCATTGTAAACTCATACCTATCTTACATGATTGATTGTAATTTATTGACAAAATTAAAAAAAATTATTGATGTACCAAAATTAAACTCTTACATAACTATGGTGTAAAAGTGAAAATACAGAAACAGAGGATATGAAATTGGACCTGGAGAGGATCAGCAGGATAAGTACAGATTGAATATTTCTGATCATTGACATTACCGATCCTAAGAACATTTTCAGATTCATTTTTCCTAATAGCAATAATCGTATCTTGCCTAATTGCCATAGGCAACACCGAATATCCTTCATAATCAATATGTTCCCCGATCAAGTTCACTCTCCCTACACAGCAAAATCATAAACAAAAAATAAAAATAAAAACTAATGATCCAATTCCAACCAATGCAGTATACACGCATCATTAGGAATCTTGATAGAAAAAAATGCAAAAGAGATAATATTACAGTAATTTTTTTTCTAATTCTCATGCATGTATTGATAATTTAAACATTCAATTCGTATACAGAAAAATTTAAAGATGGAGAAAGCGAACCAGGTGAACGAGCGAAGAGTTGAGGAGAGTAGCCGAAGATTTCGATGAATTTGGATTTGATAGTATCAAAACGAAGCTGAGCCTCTTCTAGCGATGAACCTCCGCCATAGATAGGCTCTAGGTTATCGTAAATCGGAATCGGTAGTTCCTCATGCTTCGCCATTTTTTATTCCTCTTTTTCACAATTTACAATTCAATTTTTCAAATCTCTTTCTTTCTATATATATCTGTGCGTGCGTGTTTTTTGTTTTGGAAATGCAATTAAAAGAAGTTTTTGAAAAAAGATTATATGGGAATTTGTTAATTACAATTAATTACCATAAGATTGAATCAAACTGTGCTTGTCTTTATCAATTAGAATTTCTTAGTTAACACTAAGATAGAATTTGTTTATAGTAAAGACAACTTGCGTGGCAACATGATGGATTCACGTGAATTCTGCCCCTGACTCGTTACTCATTTTTTGTCGGTTTAATTTTTTAGTTAAATTATTAAATTTCTTATAAATAAATTTACCATTATCGTTTTCTTTTTGATTTTTTCTTATATTAAAACATTTTCAACTCCAGTGACTCGGATACAATATCCACTAGATCTTTTTTATCTTAAACAATCATTACCCATACGTCTTAAATTTTTTCAATAAAAAAATATTTAAACATTTAGATTAGTGAAGATTTTTATTTTAATAAATTAGAAATATGTTATAAAACTTCTGATATTTTTTTAATGTAAAATTTCTATTTTTAATTTCAAAACAACTATCTTTACACCTAAGAGCAAAACTTAAACACTTGTTAGAAAGACCTGAAATTTGGTGTAGTTTTTTTTTTCAATTTTATTCTTTATTTATATAAAGAGAATATTAAGTATTTGTGTGATTTTTTTTCCTTCTAATTTAACATTCATTTAATTTTTTTTATTTTATTTACAGTTTTAGTCTTCTTTATTTAATTCCATAATTGATTTTTTTTTCTCAAATAAAAAAATCTTTATATAAAAGGTACTATATTTTAGTGTAACTTTTTTCTTTTAGTTTTATCATTTATTTAAATTTATTTATTTATAGTTTGATTTAAATATGATTTTGATCATCTTACTCCAATTAATCTGCAATTCTATTTTCTTTTTAATTTTCGTGTAATTTTAGTCTTCTTACTTTTTTTAATTTTTAATCTTGTGTAGACCCGTAAATCTAACCCTCTTTGATGTGAGAGCTTAATGAGATTTTGTGGACATGTTCCCACCTAATGACAATGATAAAGAGAAATATTTAGTTGCCTCAAATAAAAAATGTTTGAATATACACATAAATAAAAAAACTAAAAGACAAAATGATATGATTAAATTATTTATACTTTTTATTTAATTATGTGAGTGCTTAAATATTTTAAGTTTGATTGCGCTCATGCAATATTAAATTACATCAACAAATTTGTTTTTGAAAATATAAAAGATTCTTGCAATGAAAAGAGGGTTGTCATTTGAGAATCAAAAGAGGAACTCCATTTTCAGCGACACAAATGCAATACAATTCCGTTCTTTCTGTCAAATAGTTTTCCAAAAACCTTATTTTTGAAGGTTTACAAATTGATTTCAATATCATTTGTTCTCATCCTATGTTTGAACCTGAAAGTGGAAGCCGTAGTTGGAGTGGTCTTCCATTTAGTAGTTAAAAACGCGAACCATAGAACACAAGTTAAATTATTTTTTTAGAATATCGAACACAAATTAAATTCAATTTCAGTTTTGTTTTTTTATTTAATTTAATTTTTTAAAAGCTAAATAAACATTTATCTAATAAAAATTTCTAAATAAAACATTTAAGAATTTATTAAAATGATTTAAGTAATTTAAAATTAACTAAACGACGACTTAGTTTCCACGTATATTGCCACATCGTCAAAATTGATAGGTAAAATTCAAAAATAAAAGAATCAAAATTGAGTACAAATTTATAAATGGTTAAAATTTAGATTGATAAACACAGGTAGACCAACATTTAAACCTTAAATTTTTTATTTTATATTTTTTTTAATAATCATATAATTTTTGTAAGCTTTTATTTTTATTTTTATTGATATTGATAACACAGATATACATATATGTTAGTGTCCATCTGTATGCTAAATTAAATAAAGGGATTATCAATAAATTAAATTAAATGTCATTGTCCATCTGAATGCTAAATAAAATTTATTGATATTGCTCGTGAATAGTTGTGATGTACTGATAATATAAAACTTTTTATATTGACAATGCATCACAATTAAACTCTAAAAAAATAATTATGTGTGTTTTATATTACTTTTAATTCAATTAATTATTTGTACTTAATTATGTTGAAAATTATTTTTTACAACAACTTCAATTTAATATATATATATATATATATATATGAGAATTTATTCTCCCTTGTTTTTTATATATTTAATATAACTTTTAGAGTCATGTCATATTAGAATAAATATTATATATGTCAAAATATAATTTTAAATTCCAACATCTTTTAGATTTATCTATTATATATATATAGGAAATACCGATGTCCTTTTCATTTATTAAATTGAATAGTTGAATGTTTCAAAATATATTTAAACATGTTTTAAATAGTGAATGTTTATAAAGTTGACTTTTGGGCTTATCAGGCTCAAATAGAACTTAATCCACGTTAGAGGTGAACCTATAACAAGTGTGAGTCAACTATTTACCAACTCAACTAATTTTTATTGGTTCATATTTTAATTTTTTGTTAAATTATTAATATCGTATTAAACAAAATTTATCTTTTAAATTTACAATCAAACGGATAATTTTTAAAAATATTTATCTGATATAATATTATTGAACGAATGCTACTCTTCATGTGTAATTTAATACCTCCTCGTAGTAATACATAAATTTAAAGTTGATTTTAGTTTATGCAATTATATCTTTTTTGGTTTTAGTCTCAATAAGTTTGTTTTTGTTTATATTTAGTTATTGTAAATATAACGATAGTTGTTTTTAGTTTCGAACGTCATACACCTGACTCAATAAAATTACATCATGCATTCCAATAAGTCAAAGACAGAAACTAAAATCAACATTTTTTGATGTTGCAGGAAATGAATAAAAAAAAAAACTTACAAATTCTAAAATCAAAATTTATACCTAATATATATATATAGAGAAGGAGATATCATCTTACAAAAGGATAGTTACACTAATCGTTACACTTATTAAATAACATTCTATTGGATAAATATTTTCAAAATCAACAATTAATTATATTGAAATATACTTTTATTACTCATGTTATGCGCAAAGTTTTTTTTGAATAAAGATGGTGAAGAGAGTGATTCTTATCAAAATCAAGATTTTAATAAGAAAAAATTTTGAACACAAAATTTTAATAAATTTATTTGGAAATAAACAAATAAATTAAAAATCTAAAATGTCCATGTGTTTTTAGTGGTTTTTCTTTTTTCTCTCTTTTTTTTTTAATTTTTTTTTTCCCTTTTTTTACGTAAGATCTACATCCCTTCTTAATTTTGATTTTATCTTTTTATTTAATTTATTTTTAGTCTTAGAAAAAATTTTAACATTAATATATAATTATTTTTTACGAATAAGAAGTCTAACGTGAAATGTCTAACTCATTTTGGGCCTTAATAGGTGCGAATAGCATCTGCCTAATGGACAATGAAAACCATTTTGGGCCTTAATAGGAACTTCCTGAGCCCAATAGTTTCTTCACCTTCTTCTCCACGTTGTAATTCTGCGAAGCAAAGTAGGGTTTTACATTTATGAACATTTTTCAATTTCCATCTCTGTGAAACAGTGAGTAACAACAACACCACGACACAAATGTCTTTGATGCAACGATACGGTCGATGCAAAAGCGTGGTGAAACGTTCGAAGAAGTACTTAGATGAAGCGCTTTACTTGAAGCTCTTCAAAGATGGTGGGTCCCAACTCAACGTTCGCCAGCAACTCAATCAGTTCATCAAGAGTGGAAAACTCGTTTACAAATGGGAAGTTGGCGATACTCTCAAAAAGCTTCGACAACGTAAACTTTACCAACCTGCTCTTAAGGTATTTTACGTTTAACCGTTTTCTATGTTGTTATTACTTTCAATTTTTATTATTATTTTTTAAAACAAAATAATGTATGGGATTGGATCTGAAATGCAGTTATTGTTTATTGGTATGGAATCATAAAAATGTGGTTTTTTTAGTTAGTTTCAACTTTATAACTAATTGATTTGGTTTTTTTGTAGATGTGAAATTTGGTAAAAGGGATAGTGTTGTTATTGATACATTGTGCTGCAGACTTGTAGTTTGTGAATTATTATGAATTTGGATGCTTCAAATTCAGTGTTCTATGATGGTAAACTTATGATAAGAAATTCGAGCATGTGAAATTGGATAAAAGGGATAGTATAGTGTTGTTTTTGATATAGTACAGTGTAGTATATGAATTATAAATGTGGATGATTCAAATGCAGTGGTATATGATGGTAAACTTAGGATTTAATTGATATGCATTGCATCTACAGTGTAAAGATTTTTTACACTATCAATCATTCATAACGGTTGGATTGTAAAAAATATCTAGTTCAATGATATCTACCTTAGAAGTCATACAAATGATTGTTTGTGATTGATTGACGTGTATCAAAATTAATCTCGTAAACTTATGATAAGAATTGCGAGCATTTATTTTAAAACAAGATAATAAAACAATATCCATATGTTTCTTAGTATTAGTTGTTTTAAATCTAAGTAATGCATTTTCATGCATGTTGTGTTGTAGACTATCCGGTGAGTCTTGAATAAAACCATGCAGCTCTAGATCTAGAGATAATAAGCAGTGGACTATGCTTTCCATAATTATATTCATTGAAAAATGCTTTTTTTCTTTTGTTACAGCTATCAGAAACCATGGCTAAGAGGAATATGATTAAGACTGTCAGTGACCAAGCTATACATATTGATTTGATTGCAAAAGCTAAAGGTATTGTCGCTGCTGAAAATTATTTTGTTAATCTCCCAGAGTCTGCGAAAAATCATTTGTGTTACGGTGCCCTTCTCAACTGCTACTGCAAGGAATTGATGACTGATAAAGCTGAAGGTGTCATGGAAAAAATGAAGGATCTCGGCCTTCCTTTGACTTCAATGCCTTACAACAGTCTTATGACTCTTTATACTAAAGTAGGTCAACCAGAAAAGATTCCATCAATGATTCAAGAAATGAAGGCTAGCAATATCATGCCAGATTCTTACACATATAATGTCTGGATGAGAGCACTTGCTGCTGTTAACGATATTTCTGGTGTTGAAAGGGTTATCGATGAGATGAAGAGGGACGGTCGAGTCACCGGGGATTGGACAACGTATAGCAACCTTGCATCTATTTATGTTGATGCTGGTTTGTTTGATAAGGCAGAAAGAGCACTTAAGGAATTGGAGAAGAGGAATGCTTACAAAAATCTTTCTGCTTTCCAGTTTATAATTACATTGTATGGGCAAATCGGCAGAATATATGAGGTTTATAGGGTCTGGCGTTCTCTTCGGTTAGCATTTCCTAAAACTGCAAACATAAGCTATCTGAATATGATTCAGGTTTTGGTTAAATTGAAAGATCTCCCGGGTGCAGAGAAATGTTTCCGTGAGTGGGAATCTACATGCACTACTTATGATATTCGAGTTGCTAATGCTCTCATAGGGGCATATACAAAATTAGATATGCTGGAGAAGGCTGAAGAGCTAAAGGAGCGTGCTCGTAGGAGGGGGGCAAAGCCTAATGCTAAAACCTGGGAAATATTTTTGGATTGCCATTTGCGAAAAGGAGACTTAAAGTTGGCAGTGGATTGTTTAACCGAAGCAATATCTATCGGTAGAGGGAATGGTGAGAAGTGGGTTCCGTCATCTGAGACAATTGGTATTATGATGCGGCACTATGAGCAAGAGCTGGATGTTGATGGTGCAGAAGAATTTATAGAGATCTTGAAGAAATCTGTGGATTCTGTAGAGGCAGAGGTGTTTGAATCATTGATTAGAACTTATGCAGCTGCCGGTAAGACCAGTTCTGCTATGCGACGGCGTTTGAAGATGGAGAATGTGAATGTGAATGAAGACACTCAGAAATTGCTTGAGGCTATCTCTGTGGAGTGATTTATATGATATTTTGATCCTTCGAGTTTTGATTGCTGTAAATCGAGATGATGCTGTGTTCTTGCTGCTCATTCTGTGCTGCCAATAAAATCTGGTGTTTCATTTCTCCTTCATTTCCTTTGTTTTGATATTTAATCAAATGGGCTTGTGAATATTAGTTATTGGCAGGGTTAATGATCCATAATATATCAAGATTATTAGTCTTTTGTTATTGTTGACAAAAGCATATGAAAAATAGTCTTGACTGCGGCACATTCATTTTTATAGGGATTTGAAATACTTTAATGTGTCACTAGACTATTATCCTTCAAGTAATGGGATCCAATTGAAATTTTTATCCTTCAAGTCATGGGTTCCAACTGAATGCAACAAAAAGGAGAGTATTAATCCATTTTGTCTTGTTTTATTTTGTTAAATCCTGTTTTGACTTTGTTGTAATTTACATATTTTTATTTCAGCAAGCTTTGTTTACTTTTTCAAAAGAAAAAAAAGTTTGCGCCATTTATTTTAAGGAACTTTAAGATATCAATTATTGGGAACTCAATATTTTGTTGATGTTGTAGGCCATATGGAATGTAACCATTATGCCTAGAGATGTGATCTTTGCGCAGTTGATAATTAATACAAAGTTCGATGATTATGTGTTTATTTATGTATTTACCTTCTAAATGACACCTTTTGAACTTATTTAGGAGATTGTGTTAGATTTTCAAATATCTGTGCCCCTATTCATGTGTTAGTATTCATCATTGATCTTGTTATCTAGAGCTTGACTTAGTATTTACGAGGGTTAAATATATTTTTAGGGTTAAATATATTTTTAGTATGAATAAAATTTCGATCATTTAATTTTAATTATTGTAAAATAAAAATATAATATGTATTTTTTAATGAATTTTTTCATGCATATTTATGATATTGTAAAAAGTTCTTCCTCAAAAAATGAGTTCAAAATTTAATTTTTAAGTCTATATTTTCATTGTTTTTATCTTTACATTTTAACATTTAAAAAATTCATATTTAATTTATTTAAAATTAAAAAATTTTAAATTTTTGTGGAGTATTTTTTTATAATGTTCTAAATATTATTTGAAAAAATCATTAAATTTTTTAAAAGTTAAAATACAATTAAACACGATTCGTTTCAACCGAGACTAAAAGTAATTTCTAAATAGTTTTGTAAAGAAGGTCAAAATTTTATAGATAGTATTTTTAAATTTAATTTCTTTTTTAGCATCGATGATGAAAAAACACTTTAGGAATTCCCATATCTCATAACTTGTTTGTTGTTTCCATTTAATTGTCCATTTTATAGCCTTATGTGAATTCACATATTTATTTTGTATGATGCTTTGCAGTTAAGACCATTCTTGGGTTACCTTTTAGAGCATAAATAGAGTAATTGAGTAGGGAATCAAAAGAAAAAGAAAGACTTCTTTTTGTTAGGATCTCTTGTAATTGAGGAAATTATATCATGTACCTCTCAAATGCGATAAAATGACATATTTGTTCTGTTATAAATATTAAAATTTAACATTTTTCATCATCATATCATTTCATTTTTCCGGAAAATTTATTTTTAAGATTTCCGGTACTGAAAAACTTATTTTGAAGTTTTCTGGAACTACCAAAAAAAAATTTTCAACATTTTTGGAACACAACTCATTACCAGAATACTTTTTTAAGTTTTTCAGTAATTACCAAAAAAACTTGAAACCACGAGTTTTTTGGAAATTTTTATAATTTCTATTTTTATATATTTTTTACATTTTTTTTTATAATATTTTCAACCTTCTGTATACATTTTCAACATTTTATACTTGAAAACCTTTTTAAAGGTTTTCGGTACACACTTTTTCAACCTTCTGTACCGAAAAATCTTTTTTAAAGTTTTCCGGTACAAACCTTCTGTATACATTTTTAACATTTTATACTGGAATTTTTTTTTAGAAGTTTCCGGTACACACCTTCTATACCGAAAATCTTATAAAAAGTTTTCCGATAATTTTGAAAATCTTTTACATACCAAAAAACTTATTGTTTGGTTCGGAAATTTTTGAATGGTAAAATTAAAAAGTGAATTTCAATTAATAAAATAATAAAAAAAATTAAAGATAAATTTAGCATTTTTAAAATATCGTGGAAGTATAGATAAAATTGAGAGTACATGGTATAATTTCCTCTTATTACTAACAGGCCCAACCATGTGTAGTTTGACAATTTTCCCTCTTATTTGGTCCATTATTCCCTTGGTGGGTGTGAGCCTAAGTTTTGATCAATAGAATTTTATTTTTGCTCCATAAAAAAGAAAGAAAAAAGATGGAGTTCTATCATTGACTGATCTTTGTGTTTAATTCTAAAAAGTAAATATCCTTTATAAAGCTTCTCATGCTTTTAGATTTAGAAAGATACGAAAGGAAATGAAAAAAAATAAAATTAAGGGTGAATGGTTTAACACTACATCTCTATCAAAAACCTTAAAACATTAAAAATATGAGTGACATATTTTATATATCTAACATTTAATCAATTCATAGTCAATATGAGACTATCTACTCACACTTAAAACAATTCACTTTTCAATTGTGAGTCTCCTAAGTTGTATATTTGCATTGTCATTACAATCAACCCAACATGTCTTGGAAAATTTCCTTGCACAAAAAGGTGTCATTTGAGGAAGGGTGCAAAAACTTAGTGACAGTAACAAGAGATTGTAAGAGAAGTAGAACCCGAACAAACTTCGAAATGGAAACAACAAGAAGCAAACACAACATGATTAATCATTCTCATAGACAATTCTCATGCTCCTAACACCAAATCAACGACACTATTGCGAGGAGGTTGATGAATATGTCCATAAACCAAATCCAAAACTTAGCAAGATTAAGGGCAACTCGGTGATTCTCTAACAACCAAAACAAAGTGCCAAGTTGTAAGATCATTCGAACAAGACGATACACAAAATTTGAAATAAAACATGTAGCAACAAATGGATCCAAAAATGTATGATAGATCTAAAACACCAACTTGTGTCACAATATAAGAACAATGAAAGAAGATGCAAAGCACCGGAACTAATGTTCATGTGGGAGACCATGCAAAATCGGCGTGAGAGCCATCGACCACTAATTTATAAATACATTATTAAACTTTATATCATCAAATATTATACTAGAGAAATATTTCTAAATAGTCATCCTTGTGTTTGACAATAAGTCATCTGTTTTTCAAAATAAGTTGATCCATAATGAAAGTCTCTTTCAATTTTGAAAGCAATATAAATTATATTTCTTTAACTTTACATGTACATGTACTTAATACTATTTAAATCACTCACAAGTCAATATTGTATTCTTTGTATTTATGATAATTGTGAATAAAGCACTTGATAAGAGTAGTTTAATTAAAATGTTATTGTCTTTCTTTTCTTTTAGACAACGGATCTTTACTCTTATTTTATTTATATATTTTTTAACGAGAGTAAAATAATTAAATTCTTATTACAAGACGAAAGAAATACTATTTTACTGATTTATTCGGTGTTCAATAACAACTTCTGATTTCAAATAATTAATCATCCGATTGAAATTTTATAATCGATCCATGTGATTAATGTGATATGGATCAGCCTATTAACAAATATATTTTGCCATTTACAAATAAACAATCAAAGTTTCACCTAAGGGTGTTCACTTACAAATCAATAAAAAAAATCGCAAATCTATTAAGAAAAATTAAAATCACACAAAATCGAATATTATTGAATTAGTTTAGATATTCTTTTTGAAAACCGCTCAAATCGGATTTCAGATTAATTTATAAAAATCAAACTGCATTTGTAAATTTTAATATATTTTTTTTATTAGTATGAGATATTGCAAAAAACTATTATTTGTTAGTTTCAATTAATTTTTAATAATATTATTTGTTTAAGTTGATATATTTTTATTACTATTTTATATAATTCACATTTATTCGATTTATGTTATTTTATAATATTAATTTTTAGTATATTATATGTAATATTTGATTCAAACGGGTTACGTTAATATAATTTTATAATATTATTATTAAAATAATTTGGATCAACAGATTAGATTTAAACCACATTAATTTGAATTAGATATTTTTTTTCTTAAGTTGACATCCAAATCGAACCACAAATATTTTAATTAAATGAATTTATATCTCAAAATTGATCTAAACCACACAACGAACATCCTTAACTTCAACTACAATAGTTTGATTTAGTAAATGGTAAAAAGACAAATTATATATATATATATATATATATATATATATATATATATATATAAATATAATCTGTTTGTTTAAGATTTAAAAAAAAAGTAATTTTGATTTTATATTTTTAAAAATGATTTTTATGAAAATTTACTTAAAAATAATAGAATTTTTTTAGATTCATATGTTATCGATTAAAAAAAGCAATTTTGACATTCAACAATTTAGATATTTTTTATTAAAGATTTTAACATGATAAAAATTACATTTTTTTTAAAAAAATATATCTTTCTAAAATAATTTTTTTATCCAAAAAAATATCGTAGAAAATAGATAAAATACTTAAAATCATATTTTAAAATAAATTATTTAAATTGAATTTTCATTTGAAACTTTAATTTTAATTTTTTTTTATAAAATATTATAACAAGAAGATAAAATACTATAAAAGTTATTTTTAAAAAAATCTTAAATAAACGGATTTTCTATGGTTTTGCAAGCATAGTAGGGACCGACCCAGGGAGAGTAGGCGTGGCCATGACCCCTCCCTTTCGTCAACTACCCCACACACACATATATGCATATATTATATTAAAGAATTGATCGAACACCACATGACTTTTCACTAGAGTTTTTTTTTTTTTTAAAACCTAATTCAGTACACCCATTTAACCATAAAAGAATATTTATTTTATTTGAATTTAGTTTAATTTTAATCTACTCTAACCATATATATATATATATATATATATATTTGGGTTAAATACATTTTTAGTCCTTATAAAATTTGGCTATTTTGATTTTAATCTTTACAAATTTTTTAATCAAATTTTAGTCTTTTAAAAAAATTTGTTTTCATATTCGGTCCTTAATTTTATACCAACTATTGTGTATGTTTTGAATTTTTGAATAAATTTTTGCAGTAATAGTTGGAACATTATAAAAAATTTCCCTACACAAATTTATAAATTTTTAATATGCGATGAATTAAATATATTTTTTAGTACAAAAAACTTTAAAATTCATATTTAATTTATCATTTGTTGAAAAATTCTAAATTTTTGAATGGAAGTTGTTAAATATATCATAAACATCACTGCAAAAAATCAGTAGAAAAATTAAAATAATACACTGTAGTTGATTTAAAATCAGAGACAAAAACCAAAACGAAAAGTGTTTAAGGGACTAAAAGTTGATAATATTTTTTATAAGGACTAAAAACAAAAAAAATGAGATTTTATAAGGACTAAAAACTTATTTAACCCTATATATATATTTTTATTTGGTTGGTATATCTATTCAAAAAATATCGTGCATTGATATATTTTTAATATTAAAATAACCCTATTTTACAACTTTTCATAGTTTAATAAATTTATATGGAATTCACCAAAAATCAATAAATTTAGATTGACGTGATTATATATAATTAGATATTCAATATAAAAATTTATATTTGTTAGA
>JBBPBQ010000002.1:4318368-4364553 GCA_037974755.1 Cicer yamashitae
AATTAAACATATTTATAAAATTATTTTATATTGTCGGGTGAATATAAAATTAAATATTCACATTTTTTTCATCAAATTATTAATGAGCAGTTATGATGTCAATAATTTTAAAAGTAAAGTTAAATTTAATGTCAAATGGAAAAATCTTACCCTCTTACATATTCTTTAAGATAATAAATTATTAAAAATATTATATAAATAGATAAATAAATATATTAAAAATAACAAAATTTATTATTTTTCTTGACATTAAAGATAAAGACAAAAATATGTTTAATAAAATGTAACAAATTTCTTTAATGGAAAAGAAAAATGTAAAAGAAAAAAGGAAAAGACAAATAAAAAGGTTTTTTTTTAAGAAGATAGAACAAAAGTTACTCTAAAAAAAAAAAAGAATAATTATGATGTGTAACAAATCCGCAATATATGTAGTAAGTGACTATTACAAGTTTCGATGCATTTAGGACAACAATCCTAAACAATGAATTTGCACAATAACTGCAATAGACCCTAGGTTCATACTTTTTATAATAATAAAAATGACGAAAATTATTTTTCATTTTCTTTATTTTTTGTTCTATAAATAAAGAACAGTATTGACAGAAACACCATAAATTTTCTCTCACACAAAACCAATATTACCAAAGAGTATCATATTTTTAGAGAAAGAGAATGAACTAGGTTAACCTTCTAGTTCCTTGCCTAAATTCGTAAGCTTTTATTTCTAGTCTCACTCTTAGCTTTGTTCGTTGTATTTGTGGCCATAATTTTTTTGGGTGTAAATTTAGGGCAAAAAAAAAAAAAGGCAAAGATAAGGGTATGTGTGATTGATACAAATTAGTTTTTTATTTTTACTATTTTTTATTGGAATGATGTAGTCTTGTAATTATACTACATGTGTTTTTATGTTAATTTATTTTATTTTATTTTATTAACTCTTGAATTTTTTTCATTTTTTCTATCTAAACTTTTATATGTGGAATCAGTTGCATGTATGATTTATTTTATTTTTTTAATAAAAAAAAAATCAATATTTGGGGGTTGTATGTTGCGATTTCTATAATTTTTTTAATTTTGATTATCTCCCTTGATAATCTAGTATCAATTGGACGCTCGTTGTCATGTCTACGATCTTTGTCTGGATATGATTTATTCTAAAAACATATGTGGATGATTCCTTATACATTGCCATCTTCTTGAGTGATTTTAGGCTCATTAATTTTCATTATCGTGTTTGTTTAAGGTTTGTTTGGAGGTATATGTATATTTGATGCCAAAGGAAATTTTTACTTTGATGTAGTAGAGTTTGAATTACTATTTTTTAATTGATTTATTAAATTTTCATTTCAATTTTTATGGACCAAAAATCAAGCTTTTTTATGTGATCTCATTCATAGCTTTTATCTAACATGTTGTAGCTAGAGCCTGTCTTTTCTCATTTTGGAACTTTCAAACAATATGCACCAACTAGAAGAAAAAGAAAAGCAAGACATGCCAAGAAAGTCAATCAAAAATCCAAATGATTCTCAAGATAAGGAAAAGCATAAAGATAACAATTCTCATTTGCAATCCCAAAACCAAGGGAATTACCAGAAAAAAGCTCGTGTTGAGATTGACCCCAGTTCTCTAATTCACCAACTCGGTCGAGACATTTCTATCAATTGTCTCCTTCGACTGTCAAGATCAGATTATGGCTCAATTGCTGCATTGAATCATCATTTTCGATCTCTCATTCGAACAGGAGAACTATATCAACTAAGGCGTAAAATGGGTATAATTGAGCACTGGGTATATTTCTCTTGTGAACCACTTCAGTGGGAGGCATTTGATCCAAATCGTGGTCGATGGATGCATTTGCCTAGAATGAATTCTTGTGAATTATTTACATTGTCAGACAAGGAGTCATTGGCTATTGGTACAAACCTTCTAGTTTTTGGAACGGAAATAATGACTCCTACCATTTATAAATATAGCCATTTGACTAATGAATGGACAAAAGGTATGAAAATGAATATTTCTAGATGCTTGTTCGGTTCTGCCAGCATTGGAGAAATTGCCATATTAGCTGGTGGTTGCGATCTACAGGGAAACATCTTCAAGCATGCTGAACTTTATAACTCAGATACCAACCAATGGGAGATTCTTCCAGACATGAATACTGCAAGGAAGATGTGTTCTGGTGTATTTATGGATGGAAAATTTTATGTCCTTGGGGGAATTGGAGCTAACAAAACTACAAAGTTAACATCTGGAGAGGAGTTTGATTTGAAGACAAGAAAATGGCGTGAAATACCCAACATGTGCCCTCCACAAAATGAAACATCCATAAATAATGAGGCTCCCCCTTTGATTGCTGTTGTGAATAATGTTTTGTATGTTGCTGATCATGCACAACAGGAAATAAAGAGGTATGTTAAAGACAACAATTCATGGGTCACCATTGGAAAACTTCCTGAGCGAGCATTCTCAATGAATGGTTGGGGAATAGCCTTTCGGGCATGTGGAAATCAATTGTTTGTTATTGGAGGTTCTAGTTTTGATGGTAGAAGAGTGCTTGAAGTTAATGCTTGGGCCCCAAATAATGAAGACGCACCACAGTGGAACTTGCTTGCAAGAAGGCAATTAAGGAGCTTTGTGTATAATTGCACTGTGATGGGATGTTAAAGTGTTTTCCCCCAACTTCCCATAAAGGCATAAATTCACCATCTCTTTTCAAAGAAATTTATGTTTCTATTTCTTCTTTTTCATTTGTCTGTTGATTTGAGTCTTTTCAAGTGTTAGGGGTGTCATTTTGGGTTATGAAATAATGTGTTGTTAATGCTACATATTTGGTTGTCATGTCCTGTTTATTTGTTTAATTGAATGAATATATGATTTAAATGGGTTTTAAATCCTTCTTATTTACTTTCAGTTTCCCCCTTTGATATCACGATTTTGTAATTATTAACTATACTAAAAGCTTAAAATTGATATATATATATATATATATATATATATATATATATATATATATATATATATATATATATATATATATATATATATCATGCCTTCCACTTTCACACAAGAATCCTTGAAATTAGAATGCAAAATAAGATGTTATATATCATAAGTATGCTGGAATTTAAAACTCAAAATATACATTAGTTACATACTAATATATATTTTCATAGAAAAACTTGCCCAATTAGTGGGTCCACATGCATGTACTGTTGATGCATAGAAGCGAAGCGTAGTGACAAGTATACAAATTATCTATTTATGTATCACATGACCTACCTAGGCTCTCTCTTCTATTTTTGTTTTTCAATTTTGAACTGCAAATAGTATAAATTATTCGGATACAAAAATGAAATTAGAACACTCAAAAGTAAAGTCATAAGATAATAATAGAAAGTTACTAAGAATAATAAAAAGATATATTTTCATAGACATGTTTCTTGTAGAAATCTAGGGCTAAATGTATATAGTTATTTCGCTCTACATTCCTTATCTTTAATAAAATATTTATTATTTTTAGATTTTTGACTCTTGATTTACTATATTCTATACTTATTATGTATACTCCATTTACATCGAAAGATGAAAAAATTTATTAGACAACAAAAACAAAATTATTCAAAAAAGAAAGCACAAGTCCGTTACTACTTAAGGCCTTATGTGTGGTGTAGTAACAAAACAGACATCTAGAAACATGTAAAAAATAACTCTTAAAATAACTAGTCCGATGAAGCTTAGCCCTATCCATTTGCTGACATTGCTTATATAACTACTACTTTTAGGATGTAATATTTGATAAGAAAAGACATAAAAATGTTAAAAAGATATGTTATCAAGATTGTAATTATTCAGATCCTCCCATATATATCTAGACAATCCTAAAATCTCTTATCCAATCTACTCTAAGAAATGGATGAATCCTAATAAAAGTAGTTGTCATCCAAGTATATTCAATGAAATGATATGATTGAT
Source organism: Cicer yamashitae (assembly GCA_037974755.1). Taxonomy (NCBI): domain Eukaryota; kingdom Viridiplantae; phylum Streptophyta; class Magnoliopsida; order Fabales; family Fabaceae; genus Cicer; species Cicer yamashitae. The sequence continues at coordinate 4,322,341 of JBBPBQ010000002.1, forward strand.
GAAACTCTCATGTTGCCCATTAAATTTGTGACAATATATCTCAAACTTCACCCAAATAGGGATCCTCAGATCCCAAAGCATTGATAGATAAAAGTAGTTGACCATTGCCTACAAAGTGTGCCTTAGTCTCATTCGCAATAAAATCTAAAAAATAATATGATAAGAAAGACATACACATGGATACAACATACAAATTCAAATCATACATAATCATATCTCAATTTAGTCATACAAAACATCATTTATGTTAACACAAAATAAGTCAAACTACCCGTCTAATTCAACTAACCCTTGATGCAACATAATCACAATCCTATGTAACAATGCATCCCACTACAAGTTCATATGAAATTCAATCGTTCAAGTAACATATTCACTTCATCGTAACCAATATGAATTACTATGGACCCCTACCAATAAAGATGATGTTTCGGTTTTCATTCCAAACAATTTGTCAAAGATTCTGAAAAGTAGAATATTCGTCAAGATAACAAACCAACCCCATGCCACAACACAAATATGAGTTACCTTTTAACTTGAGGCTTGATATGCTTCAAATGTGGTATTAATGAACTTGTAACTTGTTGGACATTTAGGGGTAGACGAAAATTAAGTGGAGAACAATAGAATGAGGAAGAAACGATGATTTAATGAATGCTTCCATTGATGTTCACACTCACCTTTGAATTTAGATACTATAAGAAAATAATTAATTAATTTGTTTTTTTTTTTTGTATATGGGATCCAAATAAGAAATCATATGCAGATGAGATATGCTTTTATTGACATCATCAGATTCATTATTAAATTATTTGGCCTGAGTTAGCTTAATTAATTGATCGAGGCTTCAATTCATTTGTATTATTACTTGAGATATTTTTAAAATAAGGAAGTTTAATTTTTTGATGATCAACTTTGTGCTTATTACAATTTCATTTTTTTTTGTAATATATGATTTGCATATTTATTTTATATATAATAATTTATTTTTGTGGTCCTCCTGAGTTTTTAGTCAAGCTTCTTCATTGGTTCCTATGAAACATATAGTACACATCAACAAAATATCATATCAATCATCCTTCCACAATTATATTATTAATTCTATCATCGAATACTCCATAATGCCAAAATCATAATCAATACTCCTTCATTGTAGTCATCAATGTAGTTTTATTAAGTGTTGTTAACTAGTAATTGCAGTGAAGAAAATACCACCATACTTCAAATATAAACTCATGTGATCAAATGACCTACACATGTCATAAAATTTTGTAGAGTACATGTAAGGGATCAATATATTTGGATACCAATAATACAACCAGAACAATGTTACAATGAGAAACATCCATGAATCTAGTAAGAAAACTCTGAGTACATATTTGTATCTACGAGAAAGTTTGAAGTTTCATACACAATTCTCACAAGTACAACTAACATAATCATACAACAATTTAAAACAATATTATAGTAGACTTAGGATTGAGAATTAAAGATGAATGGGTAGAAACCAACACAAATAAAATAATACATTATCGTTAGTGTAATATCATACCTTGTAACTATTGGTTGAGGCATATACTAAGAAAAAAATACAAATAAGAATGAAAAGTTGTAGTTGGAATATTGTTTAGATGAGTCGATATGAATATACAATATTGCAAATCATTAAAAAAATGGGCTTTAGTGCTTAGTACGTTGAGAGATAGAAAAATAAATACATTTAAAGGTGTATACATTTTACTAAAAATTAAATTTAAGGGCTTTTTCAATTTTAGATGTCATGCTTAAGCATGTGTATTGCCAAGGAGAGTGTATAAATTTTACTAAAAATTAAATTTAAAGGGCATCCCCATGCTAGAGTGTGGAACGTAGAATTCTTCTCTACAGTGTTTTTAAACTTTTTATATATGAACTTTTTATTGTGTGACACATGTTGATAAGTCACAGAAAACGTCTCAATTAACACAGTGAAGCCTGAAAAATTCGAAGTTCACACTTGACATTTAAACTAAACTTATTCACTATTTATTCTTTCTAACTCAACCTTAACCATGATCACATATTAAATATAAAATTAAGCGAGCGTGCACATGCACAGGCATATAAGATTATAAAAATGAGGAAGTTAAACAATGTGCAGGCCACAATAAGGAACAACCTTGCTAAAAAAACATAGGCTATGTGATCCCGTAGACATATCTTACAAAGAGATTCTTGTTTTGGTATATTTTTTATAACTAAGTTGAGTATAATATTAATATAAATCTATGAATAATTTAATGAGTCATAATAGGGTGTTTCGACATGCATGCAAAAGCTAACCTTCCATATCCCTTTAAACATCTTTATGGTTAAAAGACATGAGAAACAAGAGTAAGATGATAATTTTTCTGAATGTCTTTTATTTCAACTACAATGCAATTGAAATTGACCCCTTCTATTTATTCTTTGCAATAGAAAGATTAGATCATGGCCCGAAATGCAATTTAAGTCCCTAGTTACATTTATGCAAGCCGGTTATTCTATTTATCAAGTTTGTTGTTCTACTTCTTTTTGTAGATCTTAGTGGATAAGTAAGAATACTTTTAATATATTTAACCGTAGTTATTTTTAGAATGTTTAATATAAAAGTAATTTGAGTGGGTGCACCAAAGGCGAGTTTTAACTCCCCCAAATCGGCCTTCGACTAATCGAGGAGAACCTATTCCTATCCTAACAAGAGTTGGGTTTCCTACTTTGTCCATACACCAATTCATAATATATATATATATATAAAATATTGAATTTAAAAGTCTTATTTATTATAATTAATATAATAAAAGAAAAATATTATAATCATATTTTTTTTAGAAAGAAAATTAAATTTAAAAATAATAATAATTTTACTAACAGGGCGGTTTTGAGAGAGTAACATATATCAACACCTCAAAACCACATTTGTCATGTGTTTTAATTTTACGGGAAACCTACACTTGATCAAAGTAAATTTTTCATGTCAAAGTTAAGACAAATTCGAATAGATACTTACAAATGTGGATTGTGTTTCTATGTCTAAGCATAAGTATGTGAACATCTATTTTAATATATATATATATATATATATATATATATATATATATATATATATTATTACATCAAGAATATGCAAGTATCTTTAAAATAGAAAAAAAAAATGAAATGTAAGTATCCTTGTCATTTCTAGTTAAGAAATTTGGCTGATATGGTAAAAATGACAAGTGTGAAGTAAGTAATAAAGAACTTTAATACATCAAGATTATTCTATACTTTAATTTCATAAAACTCTGTACTTATGAAATGCATGTAAATTTATTTTAAGCCACCAAAATCTTCTTTCATTATTAGTGAGTGATGAAAAATTATTTTGTTCAATGATCAGAATTTTGTTTTTTCTTGAACTATATATTGTGTCATAATTTCAGTATACTTAGTATAATATTGTATCTTGTTTTATGGATAACTATTTATTTCTTCATGTCTCTACATTGACATGTAGTAAGCTTTTGAAAGCTTTTCAATACTCAACTAGTAATGGTATCTAATTTTTAATGTGTCATCAACTCTATCTTCTTGAATAATGAGCATTCTAAATGGAGTACTGTTGTTACATTCTATTTTTAACTCTCATAGTTTTGAAAAGAAATAGAGGATTTAAGGATGTATTTTCTTTTTACAACAATTATCAAAATCAAATTAAGGAGTTTTTATCCGAAGAGCATATAGAATTACAATCACATAAGATTCTTATATAAAACCCAAATACTTTATATAACCATTGACAACTTGTGAGCATTATCACCAGTCACAATAGAAATAAGCCACCTTGCCCAATTAATACAACTATAAAACTATTCATTCTTTCACAAAATACTATACATATTCTTCTACGTATTTGAAATCCTTTCCTTCATAATTTCAAATATATAAAGTAATATTCTCTTCAAGTTTAAGCATAAAATTATTAAACTCTCACTTAAAATGAGAAATGCATTTGGAAAATTTTCATCAAGTTCTATTCATCATTTTTAATGTGCTACAAGAATAAATTGAATAATTTTTTAGGCATTTAACTCATCGGATTCTATAACAAGTTTAGATACCAGTTAGAAATAAAGTTCTGACATTTTTTAAATAACACAACTTTTTTAAGTTGATTGTAGAACAGATTGAGAAAATCATTTATACATCAGTTTGTTTGTGTAACCGACACAAAAATGAAGAGAAAATAATTAAGTTATTGTTTTTGCTTGAAACTAGAACTTCCATTTTTAAAACTCCTATGATGTACCTTAGTTCATAAACCGAACAACCTATGAATTGCACAAGAAGATTTGTCATACAATTGCATTTTTAATGTATTTTATTCATATTGTTGGAAAAAAGGAATGTGTTATTTTACTGTAAAACTTAATTATGTTTGAATTTTTAAGATAAACATTAATAAATTTGACGACTTTAAAATAAAGAAAACTTTTATCTCAATTTTATAACCTAGGTATTTATCTACTTGGAGAGCTTTTGATTATCTCTTTCTCTCTTTACCTACATCTACTTCATTCTCTCCAAATATGATACTATTTGGTAATATTGGTTTTGTGTGAGAGAAAAATTATGGTGTTTTTGTTTCTTTATTTATAGAACAAAAAATAAAGAAAATAAAAAAATAATTTTCGTCATTTTTATTATTATAAAAAGTATGAGCCTAGAATCTATTGCAGTTATTGTGCAAACTCATTGTTTAGAATCGTTGTCCTAAATGCATCGAAACTTGTAATAGTCACTTACTACATATATTGCGGATTTGTTACGCATCATAAATATTCTTCTTTTTTTTTTTAGAGTAAATTTTGTTCTATCTCCTTCAAAAAAAAACCTTTTTTTTTGTCTTTTTCATTTTTCTTTTTATATTTTTCTTTTCCATCAAAGAAATTTGTTACATTTTATTAAACATATTTTTGTCTTTATCTTTAATATCTTTGACTAGTTTTAACTGTAATAAATGTAATAAATATGAGTCACTCAAGTTTTTTTTTATAAAAAAATACTATAATTTTTTATAATAACTGGGGAAATGCATATTTTTTCCGTTTCTTTTTAGTTGTAATTTTAACTTAAATTACACATATCAAGAAAAATAATAAATTTTGTTATATTTAATATATTTGTTTATTTATTTATATAATACTTTTAATAATTTATTATCTTAAAGAATATGTAAGAGGGTAAGATTTTTCCATTTGACATTAAATTTAACTTTACTTTTAAATTTATTGACATCATAACTGCTCATTAATAGTTTGATGAAAAAAATGTGAATATTTAATTTTACATGCACCGACAATATAAAATAATTTTATAAATATGTTTAATTAAATTTTACTATTTAAATATTTTTTGACAATAATTATTCAAATATTTGTATAATTAGTTTTTAAAATATTATTATTATAATGTTAATGTAAAACTATTTTATATTGTTAATATAAAAAGGAATTACTATTATTTTAAGAGTTTGGTTTGTATATTTTTTTTGTAAATAAATATACAAATTAAATTCATAGAGTATTCTAAATCTATTTTAGAAGTTAAAAGAAAATCTTAAAATTGTAGTTCTAACAATATTTTTCAATTGTTTTTTTATAGATAATAATTTAATGAAATATCCTTTATATATATTAAAGCAAAATAATATGCTAATAACACTTAGCACCTAAATTGCTTACTAAATGGGTACCCTAATTATGGAAGTTATTGTAAGAACCTGATTTTTATATATAAGTTTATTCCTTGTGTTGTTCTAAATAGCGATGATGAATCTCTTCCAAGAAATTCCACAGTGGAGATTAATGACTCTAATGTTGATAGTACAATACTGCAATCTCATCAATGCACGTTTCAAAAAATGGATACCACATTTTACTTTGAGTTGCAAGTGAGGTTTGAATTGTGCATAAGAAAAGTAAAAGCAATTTTTAGTCTCATTTTAGTATTTGGAAAAAATTGAGAAATAATATCTACATAATTTAGTCTCATTTTAGTCTCTAAATAATTTTTTCTTCAATGTATCATTTTTTTCTTCTTTTCTAGCATTCAAACAAAATAATTTAGTGGCAAATATATTCAATTAAACATCTACAATAATTGACAATTTTAAAAAAATCATAACAACTTCGAATTTTTTAAAAACATCAAAAAATCATATTATAAAAGAAAAGTGCCAACAGTGAATTAAACAAAACATATATTAACTTATTTATAGTTACAATGATATATATTTGTAAATGATGATTGTTTGATGCTACAAGAAAAAGAATAAAAATATAAGTGATATGTTGAAAAACAAGTTATTTAGAAATATTTTTTTTATAAGGACTAAATTGTCTATTTTTAATTATTATTAAGATCTGATTATTCTTTTTTTTTTTTAATGGTGCTTCACGTAGGAACTTAATTGTTCCAGTTTATTTTTTTCAAAAAAAGTTTTTCTTTATTGTTCTTAGAAACTAAATTGGATCTTGCATATATTTTAAGGACAAAAATAGATATTCACATAGGCTAAATATGGTCTTGCATATATTAAAATCTTAAAATAAATATTTAATTATTAAATTTGATTTCTATAAAGTGAAGAATTAATGAAATAATATTATAACCACTATGTTGCCAACTACCCACACTTCCCATTATTATTAAGGATGAACTCTAAAATCCAATCCCTGAAATATTCTCTTATATGCTCATTGAATTTTAAAGTGAGAAGAGAACCAAACGAACTGCGTTTTGCCCACTCACAATCTTTAAAACCATTGTTGATGGATTCCATCCGGTCATCAACACAATTATAGTATATATTTCTTAAGGAAATATTTTTTTTACAAAATTTTAATGAAATTTAAAACTATTAAAATACCACAACGAATAATTAAATCAATTTGATTGTGATAAAAACAATACATATCAACGGTTGATAACTTTTTATTTTATTTTTTCAGTCAATACTATTTTTTTTGTAATATATTAAATGTTTAAAATAACAACCTAAATAGAATATTTTTATTATCACTTAGTTAATTTGTTCTTTACTGTTAATATATATTGATATGTAGTGGTCTATAATTTTTAATATTAAGGATTATGAATTGTTAGTGTAAAATTATTTTACATCGATAACCAATCACATATTGACAACACATTACATAAAAAATTGAAAAATAAAGTTATTTATATATTTAATATATTGGTAAGTTGTAATTGGTTGTCAATGTAAAATAATTTTACAATACATGTCATTTAATTTCATAATTTTTTATGTATATTTACTAAACAAATATCATTTTTAGTAAATAACTTTATATGTGATTACTTTAATTGTAATAAAAGAAACATAAATTATGTATCTTTTTATAGCACCTTATCAATCAAATTCTCCATTTTTTATAAATAATCTAAAATGATTCTTAGAATTGGAATATGTTGATCATAGTTGTTCCTCCTCTTTTTAGATCTATTATCAAAAGTATTAATAATGTTATTTACTTAATTTCAAATACATCTCTAACAATTCAAGAGCATTTGGATGAGATGGTAATAATCTTTTTTAATTTAAACAAAGGTTTTGAGTTCAAATTTAACCCTATAAATACGACAATGTTAAAATATCTTGAGGGAGAGCGTCACCATTTATTGTTATTTTCTCAAGTTTAAGAGATTAGTCTCAGTACTTGCATACACCTTTCACACCAACAATAGTATAATAATAATAATAATAATAATAATAATAATAATAATAATAATAATAATAATAATAATAATAATAATAATAATAATAATAATAATAATAATAATAATAATAATAATAATAATAATAATAATAATAATAATAATCTCTCTCTCTATATATATATAAATTAAAAGTTGTACTAAAAAATTGAACCTTGTAATATTAGTTTATTTATTATTATTATATGATTATTATTATTTTTTAAATGAAATATCTAAACTATGTAAATTAAAAATAGAATTTTAGCTTTTTTTTAGTGTACCCTTAATTGAAACTATTTTATTTATAATTTATTGTTCTTTATCAATCAAATAAGTGATTTTTAAAAGATAATTATATAAACTAATTAAATTTCTTTTACTTTTATCCAAAAAAAAAAACTGTCTGCACACCGGTCTATATTTCAATTATATATCTAAAATTTAAATTTCAATATAAACACAAAATTGATTGGAAAAATAGTATTAAATAAAATACCAAATGACAATATTTTATTTCTTTCAATATATGATTCGCTTATTCCAATAAAAAAAATACGTTTCACCTTTTTTACACACTTCTCTATTCATTGAATTAAAATAAATTCATAACACTCCAACACAATTTTAACTTGATCAAAATGGGTTTCACGAAAAATGTAGAAGAAACGTAGAAATATAATCCCATTTCTATTCCCAACTCGAGAAATCTAAAATCTATTAGTTATCTCGATCATTTACCGTCATTGTTTTAATAAACATAGAGATAGCACCATAAAAACCGTCTAATTAATTGGGATTTTAATAAACATGATATTGTTTTTATTTTAGTTAACATAGGCGGTAATTTGCAAAGAAGCTAATAAAAGAAAGAAGAATGGAAGACACATAGAGATAGCACCATCTCCACCCCAATAATAGTTTTAATGTGGTATCACTTATGTTGTCTATTATTTTGCACTTAACAATTAACTAATTTGTATTAATCTGTAGATTTATGTGGCTAGTTTGTAAGCTATAACAACTATGCTTTTATTATCGCTATGTGTTGAATGTTTTTTATTCGACTATTTTGTAAATTATAAATGACAATGAACATTTTTTATTATTACAATGATGTTTATTATACAATTATTTAATCTTATTTTTTATAATTGTATCACAATATGTCATTCTTGAGAAGTGTATGGCAATGATGTTTAATGTGCATCAATGTTTTTATCAAGCATTTATAAGCCATTTATAATGTAATATTCATAAGTCATTTATAACACTTAATCCATAATAATTAAACAACATTTATAAGATCATTACCAATGTGACTTACAAGTTAAACCCATAACAACTAAACATCACAACACTTAACTCGTAAACAAAACATCAACAACTAAACAATTATTTTAGACTTTAGCGGCAATATAAATTGCCACTAAAATTATATAAATTGCCACTAAATTTTTTACCAGCAATTATCTAATGGTTGATGTATCTAGTATTGGCAAAAACGTTACCTGCAATTAGAAGAAGGGCTAGTAAAGACCTACTTTATTGTCGCTAAAAGTAAATACCTTTTAAAAACAATTGTAATGGCTGCTAAATAAAATTTTCACAATTGTTTACCGACTATTAATATTGCCAATGAAATTTGAGAATCATTTCAATTATAGAAATCCTATACGGTCCCAGCAAGTTAAATCAACTAATAATATAATTAATTCATCTATACATAAAATATGGATAGAGAAAAAGAACTCAAAAATTGGAAATTATCTATCTCAGATTATTTTATAATTATACAACAAAAATTGTAATATTTCATAAAAAGAACTGGAAATTAAAGTAGTATTTGTTTTTCCTACTGCCAAGACTAAAGAGATTTTGGAAGGGACGGAAGAATTATCAGCCTTTCCGTAAATAGAAACTTCGACATCTATGTGACTATTTTACGGACACATTTTAACATCCAATTTCCTCAATAATAATACAAATTTGCAAGAGAAAATGATGCCTCTAGTTGTTCATGAAGACGCTTAGTGCATCTAATTACAATTGAAGTACCTCCGACAAAGTTGAAAATAAAGCATACAATTATAAGTATAACAAACGACACATATATCCTATAAATACTTGCAACACAATAATAAGCCACGAGTTTAATAAATAATTTAAATATAAAAATTAAAAGAGGGTTAAAGTGTCAGTTAAAAAATACTGACATCTCTAACCCTCTTATATGAAATATGTGAGGAATTTTTGAAACGAGAAAATCATTAGCTGGGATCCAACATCTTTGTAAAAAGAATAAGAAGTTGAAGTGTTTATTCTAAAATAATAAATCAATACAACAACAAAAAATTGCTAAACTAGAAGTTGAAATTCTACATGACAGAAATCAACATTAAGATGTCGAAATTGGTTGATTTGGCAAAAGCAATTTGTTAATAATCGACATAGCAATAGCACATAGATTTTGCACATATCGGTTAGTATCCTTTAAAGGCTTCATAGTTGAGTTCTTGAATTTATTATCACATGTCTCAGCTTGTATACCAGCCGCATAAGCTCTTTGTTTAACAATCTTATAATCACCTTTGTTCATACCATTTAGAGCTTCTTTCAAATGTACATTAACTATCATGTTGTATGATGCAAGACAATCTTTCATAGCTTCTTTTTGTTCTTCACCCTTAGTTTGCACGTAATAACCCTTTTTTATGCGGTCCAATGTTATAGAAGCGTTAGCATTGACAATTTCAAGGGTAAGACGAGCAAATCCAGCAATGTCTTCTTTGGATCTATGGTTAATTGATGATCTTAATGTCATTATGCAAACATGGTAATGAGGTGATTGACTACATATTTGTTCTAGCAAACTAGTGTGCGAGAGAATGGATTGGATTGGTGACATGAAAAAGATTATCGTGGCCACGTGAACAAAAATTGTACTTGAAAAACTTGTGTGCTTCATTTTCTTCATAAATTTACTCGATAATTCTATAAAGTTTGATGCAATAGGTTTTTATATGGTGGAATCACACCAATGGCTTTTGTACCATTTTTAGAGGAAAAACATCTTGACGTTTTCCTTTATACTCGCTAAATGGGGTCAACTCTTGTGGTAAAAAATGGTTTCAAGTTTATATTAATTTTTTCTTCAAAAAAATTTATATTAATTTATTTATATACACATGTATGTTAAGAAATGTTTTTTTTTACATGTATAGTATAACCTTCTTTTACTTACAAAATCTTATCGCAGAATTATCCGTTTTCAATCAATAAATCATTTATAAAACCACAAAAAAAAAAAAAAGATTTCAATAATAGATGCAATGATGTTTTTCTCTATTATATAAAATAACCACGGTACTCATATACCATGAATCATGATTACTCCAACCAAAAACGCCATACAAACTTCAAAACATAATTAAAACCAAAGGCTTTGCACACTAGTAACATCATAGCAGAAGTATAAAAGCAATCCAATCATTAAATCAGCATCTACCCAATGCAAGACTCTTAAGTAATTAATCACCTATAGGCCAAGAACACACGGTACAAAATAACATTGACTATGAGGTAGTTACACTATGTATTATACAACAATTAAACACTTTTTGACTCCCTTGTAAAACTTCAAGAAAGAGTTGTAGATCAATCCCTTTTGAAAAATGAAAGTAGTAGATCAATTTGATTCTTAAATCATATAAAATTATCTCTTTAATTAAAATATAATTAAACCGACAATGTCAATATTATTAGATTGAATATTTTTTAAGTGACTTAGACACGAACTCGAAATCTTCACTTTGTATATGTGAATTTATCGATAGTACTTATCATTTCACCTATAAAAGAAAAAAGTATAAAATTATTGTACAACTTTATCAAAGCATCTAAATATTTAAGGGATACACCATGGATTCTCTTCCATGAAAATCTCTCATATATTCTATGTGTAACATCTTATCCTTTTTCAATTGTAATTAATATTTAAAGTTTATCATATTTTTTATGGTTTGAATTTCATTAGACTCTCCCTTCACTAAAGAGGATCCATGCCACCAACCTGATCCCTATCTCTTTCATCTTCTTCTCATTTCATTGAAGCCTTTAATAATGGCTTTGATTAGAGCTGTTAATAAAGCTCTAAAATCTAAAGTCTCCTCTCAAAAATCTTATATTAAGCCCTTAATATTAGGTCCTCTATTGAAATAATTTTTTTAAGATCCCGGTCTATTATTTCATTTTTTGTGGGCTTTGAGTGAGGGGCTCATAGACTCAATGTTTTGTTAATTGAGATATTTTTTTGAAAAATTTTCGATATTTATTTTTCCTGAAAAAATATCGGAAAAATTTCTCAAGAAAATCTAAACAAAATTTCTCGAATAAATTTTTAAATCATTTTTTTCTCGAAAAATTTTGTGACCTAAATCAAAAAATTATTTTTCTTAAAAAAATCGATTCTTTTTCTTGAATAAAAAAACTTTCGAGAAAAAATTAAAAAAAAATTATAATTTTTTTTTTATCAAAAAAAAATTGAAATATTTTTGTTGAAAAATTTTGAGAAAAAAATTTATTTCTCGAAAAAAAATCAATTTTTTTTTCCAAAATAATATTGATTTTTTTAATGAAAAAGTAGATCCATAGGCCCACCTAAACCCACAAAATTTCATGGACTTTTCTTTTTTGGGGGCTTTTTAAACTATGAAATTTTTAGTCATTTCAATATGTAGGCTGGGCCAATAATTAGGGAGTTTGTGAAATTGACACCTCTAGTTGTGACATTCGTATAAGTGAATCGCCGTTTCCTTGCTTAATTAAATAAAATGCACTTATGGTGACAATCCCAAATAATGAATACAACATTGGTCTCAAAGGGTGCAATAATTATCTCCATGAACGATTTATGCTTCCGAAAGGGCAATTACTCTCATCAAATACATTATATTGTGTGCTAAGCTTTCAAAGCAACGAAAATCACTTGTATGGTGGGAGATAGTTTTGATAGGTTGAGCATATAAATTACAAAGGAAAATAATGTGGATTGATAATCACATAAAATAAAAACAAGGAATTAAAGATGTGTACTTCTATTGTAAAAAAAAATGTTAGACTTCTATGGTGGAAAAATGTCTCTATGTCTATGATAGATTGATGTTTGAAAATGGTTTAATTGAATCCACTAATCACTGATATTGTTACACATTTGTAGAAGTTAATGAAGTTACGTACTTAATCTCGCGACAAAGAGATTTCTTTAGTTTTGATCGAACTAACGTCGACTAAGTTACTATCTCAATCGTAAGAACATAAATCTCAACCGTAAAAACATAAAAAATCTTGAACTTCTACTTTAAAGTGCCAACATAGATTATTGCTAAGTTATAAATGTTTTTTAAACATTGGTCTATGTTATACCACATGAAACATCTATCACCATAACAACCACAATTAAGAATGATAGATAGACGATTATCAATTTGAAATGCTGTGATAATGCTGGTCAAGCTAGGACTCCTTAATTTTCCTTCTTTCGTCGATAACTCAGTTACTTATCATTATACGATATACGATATGATATATTATTATTAGACAAAAATATATTTTTAGTCCTTTTAGTTTAAATTCAGTTCTCACATAAGTCTTTTTAATTTTTATTTTGATTTGGTCATTTTATCCTACCATGAATTTGCACCATTAGCTATTCAGTTATAGCATTAAATTATGCACGCATTTATTTAAGTTTTACAATTTTATTGAAATATGATATAAAATGTAAATATTTAATCAAAATATTGATTGAGTTGTTTGTTCAAATTAATTTTTTGTTATTGATTACATGGAAGAAGTATGTCTGAATAGTTGCATAGAAAATAAATAATGTAAAACATTTACAAGGTTCAATGAATATTTTCGAAATGATTAATATGAGTGATATGTTGTTGTAATATTTTTTAAAGAAAAAATAAAAAAAAAAACTTAAATGATATACGCGTTTAATTAAACTTAAAGAATATAAATCTATTTATGTCTTACTATTACTGGCTATTTTTTCTCGATAAAAATTAATTCAAGTAAAAAATAAAAATAAAATAATTTAAAAGAAATAGTAAAATTAAAAAGTAAAATAAATGAAATTAGAGATAATAATAATAATAATTATTATTATTATTATGATTGTGTAGCATCGTCGTTCGTTACGCTTAGAAAAGTGAGTTCGTCTACACCGGTGCGAAGACTCTCTTATTATTCTCCCTCCCTCCCTCCCTCCCTCCCTCCCTCCGTGTGGTGTTTACTGTTTAGGGTTTTAGGTTTAGGGTTTCACTCTGTTAGCCAAGCTGGATAGGCACAGAGGAGACCGCTACGGCGACAACACCATCAACAACGATGATTATTCTTTCAACAATAATCGTCACTCGAGACCTTCTCGCTTCTCCGATCCTCCAATGAACTACAACAATAACCGTCCAAGTCCCGGCGGTTTCCGCTCCAACCCCGCTCCTCTTCATCGCAACTTTGATAGTCCGCCGCGTTGGTCTCCAGGTAGGGTTGGAGCCTTCCGTCCACCTCCTGCCGGTGATGGCTTCAGGCCGATGTCCGGTGACGGTCCTGGAGAGTTTGGATTCAACGCTCACCAGCCACCGCAGTTGTCTGGTCAGAAACGAGGGTTTCCTTTCTCTGGACGCGCTGCTTCACCGGGTGAGTTTAACGATTCTGTTTTATTTTTGAAGCGGATTTTGATTATATAAGGTTTTCAATTTAGTCGCACCTCAATTGATGCCACTGCTATCGTGTAATTATATATACGACTGTTTGAAATTTCTGTTGCTTTAAGGGTTTCCTGAGCATGAACTCGTTCTACCTAGGTTTAGGGATTGCATTTGGGGGGCATTGGCGTTTTGCATAGTTTGTGGGATATTGTTGACCCTAGAGGCTAGAATCATTATCGGTAGGGGTTAGAATTGTGATAACTCATAATTCTGAGCTTGGCATTTATTGATATTGGAAATATTTAGCACAACACTAACACATAGATAATGATAATATTTTTTTAGAAAATGGAAGTAATTCAATGTAATTACATGTGTTGTTATTGTATGAGTGTCAGACACACGAAGACGCATTCAATCTGAAGTGTTGGTGCAATTCATGAGGTGGCATTCATGTTTACCGTTATCAAGAGAGAATTTGAGGGGGGGAAATGTATGTATTATGGAATACAATTCTCTCACATTGAATATACATAGATGCAAAGTTTAGCAATGATAGAAAGTTATAAGTTATAAACTTATAACTGTTGGGCGACATAATAATTTATAGTTGCTGTCAGTAAACTGAGTAACAGAAGCTAAACTAAATACGAGTATTAGTATTCTCTTGGAAATTGTTATGGTTTTTCTTTATATTTAACTTCCCTAAATATATGGTATTCATCCATTGTGTTAATCCGAGCTTATGAGATGGCTGCTAGTGGGATAAGACTTGGTATAACTAATACAAGGGGACACCTTTTTTTCTTTCAGATCGTTCTGATGGTGGGAATTTTGCCAAACTTTTTGTTGGGTCTGTTCCCCGAACAGCAACTGAGGAAGATGTAAGTCGTCTAACCTTTTCTCATGTTCTTTTTTTGAATGCGTAACAATCTCTTGTTTTATGTAATATCAAAGGATATATATTTTTGTCTACTATTTGACGAGTATTTGTTTTCTTGTAACATTTTATGTAATGCTAGATTCGTCCTTTGTTTGAGGAACATGGGAATGTGATCGAGGTCGCCTTGATCAAAGATAGAAAGACTGGACAGCATCAAGGTATTTGTGATTCTTATATTCTAAGACTGTTGTGATTCATGTACATTTTATTTCAGGTACTTTGAGATGCTGATGGGAGAGACTTTAAGCTTGTCTTCATCTCAGTTTGATTTTGAAACAAGTTCAGACTTGTTGGTTTTGGTTCCACGTTTTTTTTTCCCTCGTCCTGTCATACGTGGAGGAGCCAAGACATGTAAACCTGTAAGCTGCTCCTTGTATAGCAGATGGGATCTTGAAGGACCAAAAGATCCTGCTCTTGCAATTGTTGCTGCAGAAGTGAGAGCATTGCCCAAAAATTGGTCGTAGTGAGCGTGTTGGTTGCCTGAGCTGTAGGTTGTTTTGCAAAAAATTTAGAAGTCAGTAATTGTACAAAGGAAACAGACAAAAACTTGGGTTGTTACATTTGAATGCTGTTGATCACAATGTATTTCAGAAGGTTTAATATTTCACATACTTTGGTGAATGTTAGAATTTATTGAATGGCTTGGGATGTTATATATCAGTTTGATTAAGTAAAATGGTGGGGCCTGAAGTTGGGCTGACAAAACATGAATGATAAATGATATCATGAGTGATGTGTTTGTTGGAATTTATACATCATTATTAGCTACCTTACGAGCGGATGATCTGTTGGCGATATGGTTGATTGCTGTTTGTTTGTGATTCGTTATGTTAAATATAGGCAACTAGTTTTAGTTATATTGTCGTGCTTATGTGATGGATGTAATGTTCCTTTATGACGTGGATTTAGAATGGTGCTTGTTTGGAACAAATGATTTTGCTTCTTCGTATGAGTGATGTGTTTGTTCGAATTTATACATCGTTATTAGCTACCTTATGAGTGGATGACCTGTTGGCGATGTGGTTGATGGTTGTTTGTTTGTGATTCTTTATGTTAAATGTAGATAACTAGTCTTAGTACTATCGTTGTGCTTATGCAATGGATGTAATGTTCCTTTATGACGTGGATTTAGAATGGTGCTTGTTTGGAATGATTTTGCTTCTTCGTGATCAAGGTCTTTGATTAGAATAGATAAAGCGATACAGCTCATATAGAAATTATTTAGAAGTCAGGTGGTTTAGAAATTCTAAATACATCGGTTTGGGATGGCGACAATCACGTCACATATATGTCAATGCGAAGTCATGAAATATACGGAAGGTGTTTTTGTAGTTGACTGGATCTGCTACCAACTGCTCCATTTCACTTTTAGTGGCTATTATGTTTGGGCATAAAATTGTATGCAAGGAAATATAGTTGTCAAAAAGACCATTACAGAATGTTGGATTCTCCATGGCACTGAAATTTTGCCAAGTGCTATTCTAGTGCCTTCGTTTGTTTACTGTGAAGTTAGACTCACAGTCATACTTTATCACAATAATTTGATGAAAGTCTGTATATATCCAGTTGAGTCAGAAAGGTCATCTGGCTTTTATGCTTCATTGGTGTTTGTTTATATATGAATGCATATTCAATGCTAGAGTTCATCTTCAGATTCTATTGATTGTGAATATCTTAGCACACTGGTGAATATTTCTGGTGCAGTTGTGTGGACCTATACAATTTGGTGGTTTTAGTAATTCTTTTAACAAAGGGAAGGTTTTTCCCGAGTAACCTAATGTTAATTATCAGCTTTTCTGTTTTGTTTAGGGTAATCTACAGAGGATATGATGCAACTCTGATAGTAGATGTGAAATAGAAGGAGTTTATTTGCTTAACAAAATGTTCTTATTGATTAAGCACTAATCAATTATTTATGTTTCAACTGTGGCTGTGTGGTGGCATGCAAGCTTTATTGTTAAGGCAGATAAATCATGGTGGTCTTGGTTATTAATATTGAAGTTCTAAATGT
This sequence comes from Cicer yamashitae, assembly GCA_037974755.1. Taxonomy (NCBI): domain Eukaryota; kingdom Viridiplantae; phylum Streptophyta; class Magnoliopsida; order Fabales; family Fabaceae; genus Cicer; species Cicer yamashitae. The sequence continues at coordinate 4,339,787 of JBBPBQ010000002.1, forward strand.
TGTTATTTTTGTTAATGAGTTGTACACTACAGAATTCTTCGTCATATAAAAAGATCCTAATGTATCTTTTTAATTTGATCTATCATGTGCTGCTCTTGATGTTTGGACTTTCGCCTCATCACCTATGATGAGGTTACTTTGATATCCTTTCTATACATTGTTCACGTGAGATCTTCTGGTCCATCTAAATTTGATGTCATAAGGAAATTTAGGTGTTTTAATATAATATGGTTAAATTTTTAATCCCTTTATGTATTATCTATAGTATTTTGTCTTATTCCATTGTACATGAATTATCAACTGACTTTTGCTTTTTTGTTTTTCTTCCCAATGACTTTCTGAAGGTGGTTGGGGGGGGGGGGGGTGATATTATTTTAGTGGAACTGGCATTAAACACCGTTATTGTGCAGGTTGTTGTTTCATAAAATATGCTACCTCAGAGGAAGCTGATCAGGCAATTAGAGCATTGCACAATCAATATACTCTTCCAGGAGTGAGTGTAGTACTTTTGAATCCTTACTGAGTAGGGAGGGCTACATATTATATTATCAGTATTTTTCTGATGCACATAATGTTATTATTTAGGGTGTTGGTCCCATCCAAGTGCGGTATGCAGATGGTGAACGAGAACGCCTCGGTAACTATTTTTTTTTCCTGACATTGTTAGACTGTCAAATTCTTACTACCATATGTTGTTACATGGGTTAAATAATAAATACCGTTGAGGTATCCCGAATCATAGTTAGAATTTTACATGTATAAATTAAAGTGCAACGGGACTTATCTAGAATTACTCCCAATCTCGTGCATGAGGAGACGTTATAGAACGTGATGAAATGTTTGAAACATCTATAGGACATAACGAGAACTTATCTATTCGTTTTAGCAGTTAAACATTGGGTATGTTGTCCCTTTTGTGTATGTATTTGTATGCTCTAAACCTTTTGTCTCTCATAGTAGCCAACTTATTATTAATTTATCGAAATATATTTACAGCAATATGTGAAATTTACTTTTCACATAAGGATAAAAAAGTTAACAGTCGTACCTTCATCTGAACATGCTCTGAAGCTTACTATTGGAGAAATTGGATAGTTATACTTGTAGTCATATAGGGGAAGAATTTGCGCCTAGGTGTTTTTTTTTGTTTGTAAAAGCATCATTGTTCTGAATCATCCATCCAACTTTCTGGACTGACTGTTTTGTGTTGCTGCAAAATTTATTTATGATAGGTGCAGTTGAGTACAAACTATTTGTGGGATCTCTGAACAAACAGGCTAGTGTAAAGGAAGTCGAGGAAGTAAGTTGCTCGCACCAGTCAAACTTTACACATTAGAGACTGTTATACAAGTATTTACAGTTGAACAAATGTTTGTGTTTTCTTGCAAACGGGAATGTTTGGCACAAGGCAAATGATATCCATGTGATTTAGTGAATTATTAACTTCCCTCCCAAATATTTACTTAATAATGTGTTAAGCTTACTGTTGTTGTGAGCATGGAAGTTATTGGTTGTATCTATTGCATCAGGTTTTCTCAAAATATGGGCGGGTTGACGATGTTTATCTTATGCGTGATGACAAGAAGCAGAGTCGTGGTATGTTTTCTAAACCTTTTCCTTCAGTGTTTTGGGTCTTTTTAATTTTAAAGGTGTTTTATCTGGGTCTAGCCGACCCTACTTAGTGGGATAAGGCTTGGTTGGTTGTTGTTGTGTTTTATCTGTGTCCCTGTAAGTCCGTTTGTGTGTTTGTATTTGATGGCAGTACCAAATAGATAATATTTTTCCTTATTTTTGTCTGAAGGATGTGGTTTTGTTAAATACTCTAATAGAGATATGGCAATGGCAGCTATTAATGCACTTAATGGAATCTATACAATGAGAGTAAGTTTTTTCCATTCTTTTATCTGTTTTCCTTATAAAAGCTTTATGGTTATCATCTTGTATTTTCTCCATAGGGTTGTGATCAACCACTGATTGTCCGGTTTGCTGATCCTAAGAGACCTCGTCAAGGAGATTCCAGGTTTGTTTTCTAGAATGTAATTATGATTCTTAAGCATAAAAGTCCATTAAATAATTAATTAATTGCACAAACCATGGAGCCATGGACTATTCTCACTTGATCCAGAAATGGACTTGTGCTGAGTGTTATGAACACGAGATCATACCTAAGTTAGAGTGTTCTTTTTCAGTTCGCAACTTGAACAACAGACTCTACCATGTTTGCTTAATTTGGACTAGTCCACATTGTAGGCGTCCTAAATATGACTCAAATGCATGTTTTGCATGCATCAGTTAGTGGTTTTATAACTTTTGTTTGATTTCAGGGGTCCTGCATTTGGAGCTCCAGGGTTTGGTCCTAGATTGGATGCACCGGGCACTAGGTATCCTCTCTAGCTTTACTACTGTCTTTTGAATGGTTCATCTATTAAATTATTGTCATGTTAGGACTCAGTGCTATGTTATATTTTTGTAATTATTATTTGCAGACTTCCATCAAATATTTCTGATCCTATGGGCGATCATATGCCTCCTCTTAATGCTTGGCGTCCAATCCATCCACAAAATACGGGGCCATCCTTTAATGCTGGTTTTCATGGCATGGGCCCTCCATCGGTTCCAAGAACTGGCGACATGGCATTGCCTATAAATGCAGTAAGTATAAATTTGATGATATTAAAAGATGTTACCGTAAGTCCTATGATAATAGTTTTTCTTTATAAGACACTTCCAACTAAAATGCTTCTCCCTATTTGTTTTATGCCAAAATGTTACTTTTCAATTTTAATTGCTACCTTGGTCCTACGTTCACTATGGATTTGTTGCTGCATTTTGATTGTGATTAGTACTCCCAGACTCATCTTGAAGTTTGGCCAAGTAGATCATGAACAATATTACGTTTTGTTGTCAATTCTTTTGATGATAAAAAAAAGGTTTGGATTTGTCTGTTGATATTTGATATATATGTGTGTGCCTGCGAACACAGTAATAATTAAGTCCTTTAAATACCTTTATGCTGCCTTCTGATTTTTTTTTTTTATGAGTGACTGTCTTCATCAAATACTAAACTGCTCTATCTCAAGACTGAAACTGCACTGTCTCATTTACCTTTTTTGCTAAAAGAATGGAATAAACTCATTTAGTAGCTGCTTCCACAAGGTGCTTTACTAATAACATGACATAGTCTGTCACTGACAAGTGACAAAAATAAGTGTCCAAAGATTTATTGAAGTGAAGTGGAGAAGTAACAAAATGTTGATCCCTAATTGTTGGTTGGACGCAACTTAGTTTTTTCTGTTATTCCTCATTTATTTATTTATTTACTATTCCATTGTTTTGGGCTTGACAAATATGTTTCTTCCACTATGCTTATAAATGATAAATATAGGGTGGTCCTATGACTGGCATGGGAGTCTCCATAGATGGACGGTTTCAAGTTCAGTCTCCGTCAACAATGCCACAACAGGTATTTTGAGATTATCAGTATGCAATGCATTGCTGTGAGATTAATGAATAATAAGGCTTTACTGCCTTTTTGCTAGCTTGAAATAGATTAGTAAATTTTTTTTCAGAATTTCAACCAGCCTCTACCGCAAATTCCACCAGTCAATCAACAAATACCACCATCACAGAAACCTATTCAATCATCTCAGGAGTTTCCACCTTCACACCAGTCATATCCTCAAGCTCCAATGTCCTATCCCCAAGCATCAACGTTTTCATCTATCAGACAGCATGGACAGTCACAGCCTCTCTCTGTGGGTCCGCAGGGACTTGGCATCAGTGCACAGTTTTCAGTTTCTCAGCCTCAAACTCAGCAGAATGCTTTGTCTGCTACAATTCCTCAGAACTCTCTTGATACCAGCATGCAATCTAATACAGCATTGACTACTCCAAGTCGACAGCAAATTCCTCCCTCTATGCAGCAGCAGCCACTTCAACCTCTTCAGCAATCCCCTTCTCAGTTAGCTCAGTTGGTGTCACAACAAACACAGACTTTACAAGCAAGCTTTCATTCATCTCAGCAGGCCTTCTCCCAGCTTCAACAACAATTACAGATGATGCAACCATCCAGTCAATCATTGACATTGCAGCAACATGCAGAAGCTACTAAAACGCAGGTATTTTTGGTCAAAATATCTGCCTTGAATACCTTTTAATTTGGCTTCTCTTATTTGTTCAACATCTTACCAGTTATGAAATTTCACAAATTGAACATTGATTTTATTGCCTAATTTTCATTGGTTGGACTGATTTTTGAAGTTTTGTACGAATCAGTTAAACTACAAAAAGTTTCTTGATAGTTGCATTCTTTACATGTGCTGTATTCTTTGAATTGATTTTTGACTTGGTAGACTTTAGTTGATTGGTGTCTAACTCTGATTGGTTGTAGATATTTGATCTGTTTGAAGTGTTTATAACTTTCCAGTGTCGTTAGCTTTTATTATTTGTTATTCTTCTAGGGTGTGGAATAGAGGATTATGTGCTAATGTTTTTTATTCCTGTAGTCTCAATGGGGTGGAACTGTAGCACAGGCAGGGGCCGGCACTCATGTGGCTGCACCTGTTGCAGGTGCTCCTTCATCAACATCTGCTACTTCTGCCGTACAAGCAATAACCCAGAACACAGCTCTTGCAAAATGTAATTGGACTGAGCATATATCTCCCGAGGGCTTCAAATACTACTATAATAGTGTGACTGGGGAAAGTCGGGTAAGAATTTACTTGAGTTGCCATTTTGTTAATTATTTTTCGTTTTATTTGTGGATCTAATTTTTTGCTGGAATGAACCTTTAGTGGGAGAAACCCGAAGAGTTGACATTATTTGAACAGCAAAAGCAACAGCAGAGGCAGTCTGTCCAGCAGTCCCAAACTCATTCACAGCCGTCAATACTACCCACCCAACAAATTGCACAAAACCAACAGGTTCAGCCTCAGAGTAATTTCCGAGGACAAGCTCCCCACCATCAACAAATACAGCAACCTTCTTTGTCTTCATCGGTAAGCATATATGTGATATCCTTCATTTGACATTGAAAGATGATTATGTTACTGACTTTGCTTTTCCAATTCTAGTTCCAGGCATATGGAGTTACAGGTCATCAAAATGTTCAGGTAATGTTATACCCTTGTAAGCATTTGTTTGATAACAGTAAAAGCGATGTCTGATTTGCCTCACAGTCTATACATGTAGCCACTGTTGCTCTGATTTGTTAATTTTAAATGGCTCCTTTTTGGTGTATAATTGAAACTTGTTTGGCTTTTCAGGAACTTGGTTATAAACAGTTACAGTCATCATTTCTTTCTGCTAGTGATCCTGGATGTTATTCACAGGTATGACATTTACCCCTTTCACCTTGCATTTATTTTATGATGATGCCTTTTTGTCTAATCATAATTCCTGAATTCATTTCAGGGTATTAATACTGCTCAAGAGCTGATGTGGAAAAACAAGCCCGCAGGTTCCAGTCCTTGCACCAACTCATCTACCACCAGTTAAAACACATGCACACACATGCGAAAACAAAACTTCACGAGCTAGTCTTTTGATGTCATCTTTCTATCATTCCGTTGTCCGTTGAAAGGGGGCAATGGCTATTCATTAAAAGGGATTATGATTATGTTTACATTTTATCATTTACAAGAGTTTTGTAGGGAGAATAGAGGGAATAAGGGGCAACCATAGGATTCAAGCGGGTGTATAAAACAAAAGATTGCTTTAGGCATCATTTATTGTGGAAAAGTAATACTCATGCTTGGAAAAAATCTTCTGACCCAGTTATAAGACTAGCGATGTGTAAAAAACTGAATTTGGGTGGGGTGATAAATACCAACAAGAAAACAAGATCAACATTGTAGAAACAAGGATTTATGATGAATAAGTGGACATAAAATAAGATAGGGTTGTAAATAAATGCTTTAGATAAAAAAATTGGAGAAAGTACACCTATTATGGAAAAATGGCAGAATCTCGTCTTAGTTAGGGCACTTGTGGAGAAGATTCGTAGGAGAGGGTAATATGGACGGTAGTCCAATGGGTTAAAGTATAAATAGTTTATCTTTGGACACGCTTTACAGTTTGTATATTATGATTAGTGGACATCATTTGATTCATTAGTCAAATCCACCTAGTACCAGCTTTTTGTTGGGATGTTGGGTAGGGGTGACCTTGTGAATTGCCTTTATGTCAAAGATGGGGTGATCATGCCTATGTTTGTTCCTTTTATTTTATTTATTTAAATTTTAATGCTGACATATCTTGTATCTTTTCAATCTCAGGAGTCTGAACTTGGATGAGTTTAGGGAGGCGGGCACATACAGATGTTGCAGCTTTTAAATGGCTGTGAAACAAAATCTCCAATCTGTTGCTTAAAGAAGGTAGAGGACCACCACCTTCATTTTGACCCAAAGTGACATGTAACCCATATATTTGCATTCATGAGTTACTTCGGTCCTAATTGTTGAGATTTCACAATCACTGACTGGCTCAGCACTAAGGGCTGTGAGGAGTCAATACACTTTGCAAGGAAATGTTCTACCCAGATCGCTGTGTAACATAGGCTTTGCGTTATTTATAAATTATTATAACTTAACCATTAATTTAGGGACAATTTATAAAGTTCATGTGGGGCTTGTGTTTTACCTATAATAAAATCATAATGTGCACAAGGAAATAACGGCTCTCACCTTTGGTTATAAAACGCTAATCAAAGCTTGATTCAAGTAATCATTAATTAGTAGTACATTTTCATCTTGTACGCAATCATGATTTTTCTAATGATCAAATAGCACGCGGCCACCATAATACGTTTACATAGGGCGTTAGCAACTTTGTTTAAATTAATTAATCAACAGTTCGGCAATCTCTGCGAATCTGCCCGTTACTCTGAGTAACTGATCCCAAGCCTCCTAGTTTTAACATCGAATTCTTGAAGTCCTCAAAGAAAATGAATGGGTTCTCAACGTAGGTTTCGACTATCTGTCGTGTCTGATCATTCCCATTCACAAGAGTCTGGTCTGATGGAAGCAATCCTTCCCCAGAGAGAAGATTAATATAGTATTGGTTATCGAATGTAGCTGGTGTAACCAGGTCAAGATGCGCAATTTGGTTGCTATTATCTTGTCCTGAACACAGCTGTTGCAATGATGCAACAAATTCAGCGTTAACAAATGAACCATCTGAGATACTGCTACTTTGTAAGCGAGAGCTAAATGTTGAGCAGCGAGCTTTTCCTATTGTGTGCGCACCTGAAAAGAGGGGGGAAAAGAGTCAATGCTAATCATGTTTTTTGATAACTAGCAAGGAAATAAATAACAATTCCCCAAGATGATTAACCTGAGAGAGCAACCATGTCTTGAAGTGTAAGTCCAACGTTTTCAAACTTGGCCACAAGCACATCAACAGTTGAGTTTGGGCCTGGAATGTTATTATTTGCAACTTCCTTGCTAGCCGTTATACTATCTTTTCTTCCCATTTGAACATCCCAAGTTGGACCTCCTGACTATAATAGCACAGTAGTTCATCAAGCTTCATTTTAATCAGAATGATAATTGGAAAAGAAATAGTAAAAAGGATTGTAAAATAAAACAATGACAAACCAGAAGAACTGAATCTCGAGCAGCTGTTGCAAGTATGTCAGCACAAGAAACAGTTTGTGGACAAACTAGTTCTAGTTCAGATTTTATTTCATTGATTACTTCAAATCCTCTAAGTGAATTCAAATTTGGAGCAGCAGTTTTCTCACCAACGAAATCTTCTGTGTCATCCAGCAAGACTGAAGCATCACAACCCTGAAAAATCCAAAATGTATTCCACAAGGTTCATGAGATTTGTAGAAAAACTTTTTTGTTACAAAAAAATTAAAGAGTAAAATATGGTTTTAGTCTTATATAGGTACGATTTTTTAAGTTTAGTCTCTATAAAATTTTATTCAATTTTAGTTCTTATTTGTTAATTTTTACAAAAAAGAAAATAGGTGCTTTTAGTTTCTATAAAATCGAAATAAAAACTAAAAGTGAACCCAATTTATGTAGGAATTAGACTTAAAAATTTGTAATTTTTTGAAGGAGCAAAAAAGATATTTAACACAAAATACAATATTTGAAGAAAGAAAGCCTTGCATTAACAAAGCAATCATGGAAATGAAGCCTCAGCAATGAAGCTGCCATTCTTGGGTCTTCAGAGACAGCTTGTTCCACCCAAGAGAATATAATGGCCTCTGCTTCAGGGCAAGTGTATTGGTAAATGCCTGTCCCTAATGGACATCCAATATCATCACCATAGGCTTCATTCAATGTGGTTGCAAATGTTGAAGTAATATTGAGTATCACAAGAAACAATAATGTTACTAACTGCATAGCCATTTTAAGGGACAATAACTATTTCTAGTGATATTAATGTTAAGGAATGTTTATTGAATTGGCATGTTAGGCACTTTTCTTCTATATATATATAGGAATTTAATAGTAAAGTGCTCAAATGGTTAAAAGACATAGTCAAGCATATGTAAGCGGTTAGTAATTAGTTTGTGATCACCTAATGCCATGTGCCTTTTACGTTCCTTTTAGATTTTTTTTCATCTGCTCCGTAAGGGTGTCAAAAGCAAGAGTGATCTTTAGTTTGTTACTACATGATGACTCGGTCCAAATTTTAAAATGTTACGTTCATCATATCTACTACCACACTAATTAAATTGTTGGTAAGGTTATTCTCTTTGAACTTAGGGAGTGTTTGAAAGAGTTTATTCAAAATTATTTTCACTTATATACATAAGCATAAATGTCTTCATGATCTTATAAAAATAATTATTGATATGTTTATAAGTTGATTTTAATTTACTTTTTGATAAAATCTTCAACATAATTTGTGGAAACGACTTGTGTTATTTTATTATTATTATTATTATTATTATTATTATTATTATTATTATTATTATTATTATTATTATTATTATTATCATCCCCTTCTCTCTCTTTAATTATTATTTTTCCTTCAATTCCTTTTAATTTCTCCTTCTCTATAACAGCAACCTTTCTTTCTCCATTTTTTTTTTCTTTCTCTGTCAACAAACCCACCACTACCTTCCACTTATCGGTGGCCCACGCCCAGTTCCGGCCACCGTTTGCCATTCCACCACCACCAACGCGTTTCTTTTATTCTTCTCGTCAAAAGACATATCTTAATTATTAGTTGTAATTTCTGGACACTTTCACCGGCAACAACCGCGCCGGAAATCAAACCCACCGCGTCGGAGTTTGGATTTCTCAAATTATTTTATTTATCTCGGTGAGTATCTTCTACTTCATTTTTAAGTCTTTATTCTTTCCAAAAAAATTAGTTCAAGAATGAAAGTGAGTATACCCAATTTCTATTTTGAAACCATAAGTTTTATCTTCGTCTTTTATGTCTTAAAAACAAAAGAGACAATTTTTTTCCAAACCCATATTTTTCCTCGAAAATTTGAAACCTAATAATTTGTCTTTTTATAGTAGGGTTTAGGGATTAGGATTTAAGGTTATTGGATATTTTAGTAAAAAAAGATTGGTCGGTAATTATTTATATATTTTTTTTGAAAACTGTTTTATGTACCTGTCAGACTCTTGAAGTTTATTTATAATGAGTTGTATTTTTTTTTATTAAAGTTATAAATCTAAATATAATTTGATATTTCTTAATTGAATTATAACAATCTTTAATTAATTTTTTTTATTAAAGTATTTAATTAAACTTAAATAATTAAACAAAATAAAAGCTATTATACCCAAATTCATTCAAACCCTAACTAACAATCACACACTCTCTCTCTGTTCCACAGCCTCCGACCCACCACCTCTCGCGAACAGCCTCCGACCCACCACCTCTGGCCGTCGGCATCGCCATCCGCCTCCAACTAAGTTTCCGTCGCAACTAGTAGGTGTGGCAAATAACCGGTGTTTGTTACTTTTTTTCTCCTCTATCTCTCAACAAAAAAACACAACCCCTTATTAACGTTTTGTGTTTTGTTTGCAGATTCCTTTTTCTCTTTTCAAGATTGCAGAGAGCATAACAAATATAGGTCAGTGTTACTTATTCCCTCATTTATTTATTCTTTCTGGCGCTACACAAAACGCCGTTGCGTCGCAGATTAGGGTAGCGGCCGTCGCGGCCTTGATCGCGGCTGATTCGCGGTGCAAACGAAGCTCTGTTTCTGAGAAAAACGCGCACCATGGTTCTCACGCCGCCGCCGGCTGGTTATTTTGGTTTCAGTCATGGTTCATGGGTCGGGTCTGCAACTCGGTTGATTAAAAACGACATCTTCGCATAAAAAAAACCCTAAAAAACACGTTACCTGTCATTTTGCTTGCTGACGGCCGTCATTTTGTTTACTCTATTCATTAACTTGCTTTCCTTTTTGGTTTTATATAATTAATTAATAATAATTGCTAATGTGATTTAAAAAAGGAAACATACTATGCTATATTTTATATTATTTTTTAATCATAATACAAAATGATTTTATTAGTAAAAAAAGTATGAAATTATTTGTTTATTTTTTTAAAACAAAAAATATTTGTTTATTGCTTTTAGATGCTCGAAGCATGGAGTTTCTGTTTATATTATGTTTGAAATATTAGTAGCAATGACCTTTGAAGTTATGACTTATGAATGTTTCTCTAATTTTTGCAGTTTTCTATTTTTTTTGCCTCTATATGTGTATGGTATTAATTGCATCTAAATGTTCCCTTAGACTTCAACGTAGCGGCTATACCGCTACCTGCTATACCGCTATAGCATTTTGAAGGTAGGCTGCTACGCTATCTGCTACTGACTACATAGTCTGGGTTTGTGTTTAGTTTGTCTTCGCAATAACGGCTATCCTGCTATGCAATTTTGGGGATTGGCGCGTTGTGCTGCTGTCCAAGGTTAATAACGTAGGTTGTTTACTTAAATCTTCTCTCTTTCATTTTTTCAAGCAGTGATGGGAAAGATGTACAACAAGAAACAAACTGACGGACATGGATCTCGAAGAGAACATACAGAAAAGAAACAAGCTGATGGACGTGAACCTCGGAGAGAACATACAGATAAGCAGGAAAATGAAATGGACATACGGAAGATTATGAAAGACGTTGAAAACTTCAGTAATTATTTTTATTTTTTCATTTTGAATTTATTTTCCTTTTAAAGTTGTCTATCTTTTCATTGAATCTGCTTTCTGTTTTTTATGCTCTTAGAATATATGGTATTATGGTTACTGATGTTTCTTTTTATTTAAAAAAAAAAAACAATGCACTGCAATATAATTTTGCATGTGAGATGTTTAAATGAATAGAAAAGGGATTGGAATAGGATGTTTGAATGATAAGAAAAATATTTGATCGTTTAATTATTTTAAATTGGGAATGTTTGAGGTAAATATATTATGGTAAGCATACTTAATTTAGCTGGTTTGATACCCTCCTTCTAATTGCAATATATCTTTTAGGCTACTCACATATGTCATGGAAAGAGCGCAAAAAGTTTGAAGATAGGAAGGTTGTCTCCCTTGGTGGGAAGGTGAGGTCTATTTTCTATGGCATGCTCTATTTGCAAATGGTATCACCAGTGCACAAAATTCACTGTGTTTTTCATTTTCACATGCAGCCCCAAAAGAATCAGAGATTACCTTTAAGTGTGGCACGGCCGATGATGAAGAAACAAAAGCAGAGAGAGGAAAAAATGCTTCAAGAGGTAAGTAATTAATTTATATCATCCCCATTTGTATAACTCTTTCCCTTATTATTATGCCTTATATCTTTACTACTGCTTGTGGCTTTTAGCGTATGATTCTAGGACGATTTGGCGGAAAGATTGGTGGTAGCAGTAAAAAAACAGTTGGAAAACACAAGGCTGAGGACAGGGGTTTGAAGTTAAGTGAAGGTCGTTTTAAAAATGGTATACTTGATGTGAAGCATTTATTGAAAACAACGCCCAATGGAGGAATCAATATGTCTAATGCAGGAAAAAGAAATGGAGGAGGCAACTGGAAACATGATAAAAAGGGTGCTGCTGGTAACAAGCGCCATTGAGTGTTTTATTGTCAATGTGTATGTCCTTCATAAATTTTGCAACTTCTTTATTGTTGCCTTTCCCTTGAGGCAAGAGAGCCTTTGGCAGCAACAGATTTGATATTTATTACTGTTACTCCGAGTAATTGTTTTAGCATATCATTTTAAAAAAGTTATAAATGAAAGAATAAATTTATAAACTTATATTAGATGGATGTGTCATTTAATCAAAGATTGCAAGTGTGTGCAACTTTTTAATAATCGATCTGCTTAACCGGATGAACCAGAAATCGACCAGTTCGTCAATTTGTTTGATTTTGATTAAATTGCAGTCTCCAGTCTCCCTAAACTAGATTCAACCAAAACTACATCGAATTGAATCGCAATTCAACTGCAGTTGGTTTATCATTAAATTTCCTTTTTAATATATTTATTTATTTCTCATTCGATTCAACCACAAATCGTTTTAATCAATACCTGATGAGTATTACCAATTTTAATTATCTCCATGCGGTTTTCAAAACATTGTGGACATTTGTAATGAGTAAAATAGTCTTTTGTTTTAAATAATTTATTTGTAAAATACACACATTGAATACAGATAACAGAAATATTCTAGACTTTTAAATTCGCGTATCAATATGTCAATTATTTTTGTAGTTATTATATGAGTTAAATTAGTCTTCTTTGTTTATTTGAAATAATAATAAAATATAAATATAAAAATAATTTATAAAATATAATCTAAAATATAAAAATGTAAATCAAATCAAATATATATAAATATAAAATTAATTAATAAAATTTGATATTAAATATAAAAATAAAAATTTATTATTAAATTAAAAAAATTTATAATTTTATCATAAGGCCAGTTATGTCTTTTGTATAATTTAATAAATAAGTACTTAAAATTATAAAAACATGAAAATTAATTAAAATTTTAAAATAAATATAATTTGTCTACAAAGGTATTTTGACATTTACATATAATATATATTATATATCTTTATTTACATTCTAATATAAAATAGAATTATTTAGTTACTCATGATTTTTTTTTAATTAAATTGTTTATTTAGAAGTCTCAATAGATAGTTTTAAATATTAAATTATTTCATTGCTTATTTAATTTTTTTAGTATTTTTTGTTAATTTATAATATTTAAAATATAATAAGTTAATTTAAAAAAAATGATGTAATTTTTCAAAATGGTAATTTTGTTATTTAAATATAATAAATATTATATCATATTATGATGAGATGTACACCAAATACATGACAAAATAAAATATTGTTATTATTAATTTTGGTTATTATGTTTGTATCAAATATATGATTTGATAATATTTATCATATCCCTATCATATCTGTATCTAGCTTTATATTATATTTTATCGCATTTTATCATGCGCATCAAACAAATTCTAGTACCTTGACTTATTTTCTAGTTTCGCTTTAGTCCTTTAGTTATTTCTCGTTCTATTTTGGTCTCTTAAAAAACATTAAATTTTGTGATCTAACTCATTTTCAAACCCAAAAAACTATAATTTCTTTCGATTTAAAAATTCAGAAAATTACGATTTTGAAACACATATCTTTTCAAAATCATAACTTACAAAATCAATTTCATAACATTTAACACTATGAAAAATGAAAAATCTTACAAAAAAAAAAATTAAATTCAAACAGATATTTTCTATAAGTTTATAAAGATGTATTTCCATCAGTTAGGTAGGAATATCGCTATGCAATTTTCTATCTTAACCTTTCAAAAAAAAATTCTTAATCTTAAAAATACCTCTTTTTATGAAACAAATTTCTTTCAATTTGTATATAAAAATCATAATCTTTAAGTAAAAGAGAAGAAAGATAAATAAAATAAAATAAAAAAAAGGAGTTCAATACTAAATGAAATAAAGAAAAGATTTGAAACAACTTCATTTCAAACCAGTTAAAATGATATTGAAAAAAATAATCAAATATAAGTAAAAAAAGTTTGGGCTGATCCAATTATCAAGAAACTATATTTATATCCAAAATAAACAAATAAAAATTGTCTTTTGTATGAAAGAGAAGAGAAAATGGGGAAAATGTATCTAAATGTGAAGAGAAGATGAAGGTGTGAGAAATAAATTTGAGAATTTTTCATTTTTCTGAATATAAAAGAGTATGGGTTTAAATTTTTAAGTTATAAATTTGAAAATTTGTGATTTTTAAGATATAAATTGTCTGACTTTTTAGGTCAAATGAAATCATAAATTTATAAGTTTATGAATTTTAAGATGAGTGAGAGGAAACAAATGACAAAACTTATATCTTTTTTGTTTTTTTATCAAAAACTAATGGAAATAATCAAATTGACTAACTGAAGTATAGTTAAAGAATCATAATAAAATAAAAATAATTAGAGAATTAAAGTGAAATAAAAAAATAAATTAAAAATTAAAAGACTAATTTAGTCTATTATATGAGTTGTACCGACCAGACTAACATTAAATTAAATATTGTTTTTGTGCAAAAGGCATCACACTTATAACTTGTAAAAAAAATTATTTCCATAATCACACCTGAAGAAGATCACTATTAATCCAACCAAAACCTTGGACATATTACTTCAAAAAAAAAATTCTTAGACAATGATTATAGAAAATGATATCATCACTTTCTTATATCAACCTGAATAGAGAATATGTCATATTATAATATATATATATATATATATATATAGGAGTATATGTAGTGAGAATTAATAATTAACTTGTTTTTTATTGGAGTGAGAAAATAAAAATATCAAAATAAATAACTAAAAGGTAAAAGTAAATCAAAAACTTATATAAATAAAAAGCTTAAAACCCTAGAATAATCGTTTTTCGTGATAAATGGAATAGTGCTAATATGGTGAAAAAAAAAGGAGAAGAGCGAGCAATCCATACTTTTGCCTAAAAGAGTGCAAAATAGATTAAAAAACTAAAAACATCAGTATCATTAGAATTGAAAAGTAAAGTCATGATAAATAGACAAGGAGTTACGAAAGAGACGACGACAAAAACAAACAAATAAAATATAAGTATACATCATGTCTCGTACACTTTTATAATTATATAGTAATGTAATATTATAATTTTTAATAATTAATTTAATCTTAAATGTTAATTAAATATAATAGTTATTATTAATAGTTACGATTTCTCCTATATATATATATGGAATGAGAAACTCATTCTTCTAGTTTAGCTAGTATTCCATCGAATCATATGGGTTGTATATACAAATGACTAAACCTCCCCACACTTCCTTTGATTCGATTTACTACCTTTCTTTTAAAGCAAATTAATTATCTCTTCAACAGTTGGATTACAAATAGATACGACTTTTATGCTGCGTGCCTTTTCCAATTTTTCGAGAATATATATATGGCTGTAAAGTTTTGGTTTGTCACACACTTCAAGCAAGCAGAGAATATTCATGCACGTTTCAAAAAAATGCTTAAAGGTTCATCACATCCAAATTCTCTTCATCATTTTTTGAAATTATTTATTTATTTTTTTCTATTTAAAATTTCACCTTTTTTTATCTGCAGGTGTTCATTTCATACTACAAAGCTACTTAATTACATGCTAGTATAAGTACGAAGAACTGGTGACAATTTTGAGTTTTGCCTTTTCACTTATTAGGTAGTACTTTATGTGTCTCACTTTCATGTTAGTTTTAAGATATACTCCCTCCGATTGTTATAACCAAAAATAATTAAAAAAAATAGTAAATAATAATTAATTTTTTAAATTTTATATAAAATACAACTCAAATTTA
This sequence comes from Cicer yamashitae, assembly GCA_037974755.1. Lineage (NCBI taxonomy): Eukaryota > Viridiplantae > Streptophyta > Magnoliopsida > Fabales > Fabaceae > Cicer > Cicer yamashitae. The sequence goes on from JBBPBQ010000002.1 coordinate 4,355,623, forward strand.
TTAAATTATTATTTTAAATGTCAACTATATTATTAAATGTGTTTTGTTAAAATAAATATATATTAAAAAATAATAACATTAAATTAATTAAAAGTAGTTAATTTTTATTTATAATAATAACGATAAATTAATTCAATTTTTTTTTTTGTTTATAATAACTACGAGTATTGAGTACTCTACTTTTGAGGCTAGTATACCTAGAATGACCGAGAGAAGAGAAGGTGTAACTTTTCTTGCAAGTTTCAACCCGTATGCTCTTCTCCTCCACACTTCTTTGTTATATATCTTAACTATATTCGTTCTTATTTATGTGATTTAAAGTTAAAATTATTTTCTTTTTTGCATATATATTCGATTTTTTTTAATTATCTCATTTTATTTATTTTATTCAATAATAAAAAATTAAAGACATCTCTTACAAATAAATTGTCGTTGTCACTTAGAACTTTAGAAAAAGAAAGATACATAATAACAACATTTTTAAATATTAGTCATTGAAAAAAATCAATTATTTAAAAGAAATAGAAGGAGAGTCACATTTGTCCTGCAACCTAAAATGTTCTCACACTTGAAAGAAAGATTAAAATGTGTTATTTTAAATAACAATGATATTTAGACACCTTAAATATTTTAAGATTTGTCTATCCTCCTCTTCTTCATCGCATCATCATCTCTATTTTTTTTCTCTCTCAATATGTTATTGGATGTATAGATGTTCAAAAATATTTCTTTTCTATTTTAAACTCACTTCAAACATCCTGTGAAAATGTAACAAAGAGCACAAATGAAATTTACTGTAGCATATCACTCCATGAGGTCCACTATTAATAAACTATGACCACATAAGAGCCCCTTTATATAAGTAGATTATTTACTCATATTTATTAACAAAAACTTTAAATTTTAATTCAGGATTATATCACAATCCAATGTGATATATCATGGACCAGACTAAATATTAACTATGCAAATCCAATATGAGACAATTATTATGGAAAAACTTATATAAATATAGTACTATATATGTTCTTCACAAAAACTAGAAACCTATTAAACTAGAGTTAGAATGTGGTCACTTAATTTTACAATTCAATTATCGTCTTTAAAACATAGTTCAAATAGCTGAGTTGACACACTCGAGAATTGAGACACTCAAAAACAATTGAGAAAGGAAATTCACAGTTTAAACTCTGACTATATATGTATATCCAAAACAAAGATAAAAAAACTAGTTAATTGTTGACTAATTAGTATGTATGTACACTATTCATAGGCCTGGTCATGATATAATATAGACATAATGACCAAGAGCATTCATTTGGGATGAAAATGCCCAAGCAAGGAAAGGGATAATAATAGTAGTAACTAGTATGGAGAATGGCTTCTGCTACTATTACTATTTATATGCTATAAAGCATGAAGAAACATCTATCTATGTCTTGGCAATGTAATATAAATAGCTTATATCTCATCACATCATTCATCTTTTGCCATCAACAAGAAAACGAGCCATGCTCTTGCTATTTCCCTCTTAAGAAACACACATCATCATTGAATGGTAGAAGCCCATCTTTTGTATATAGCTTATAGGGTAAGATGATGAGAAAAGCCATCATATACAAAAAGCTAAATGGTACTACTATGCTCAAGTAATAATGAATTTCTTTACTTTTTTTCATACCTCATGTATCGTGTCATGTCATGGGGAAATCATCATAACACTCTTTCATAGTATAAAGTTTTCAGCTCTCTTCTAATTAATCAGCTTAACGTGTTATTGTCTTCCTTTCCTCATAAAGTCACTATCTAATACTATATCACATGCATTGTAACAATTTTAAGGGAAAAACCCTAACCCTAAAAATATTGAGTTTCCACCATGAACATGAAAATCCTACGTACCTATCAACAATGCAACCATGGGGAAGGAGTGAAAGGAAATAATTAATGCGGATGATTTTTTGTTTTATGAATAATAATGAATTCAATACTTAGAAATTGGAGATTTACAATATTTGATATCAATCATTTGTTATAGACTCCGATAATAATAAGAACATAGATATTATAAAAATGAAAGGAGAATAGAAAAACTAATTTAGTAAGGAAAAAAAAGTAAATACCAGAAATGGATAGAAATATCTAGTTACAATTGAGAAAAAAAAATATCCCATAAAAGGAAATTAAGAAGAAAAAGTTAAAAGCAGCAAAATCAGAATCTAAAAGCAATCTAGCTACAATAAGGGCACAACCATCATATGTATAAATATATATTTTATATAAATAAAAGGAAACTCTAAAAAGTCTCAGGTTTGATATGAACACATGCCAACTTAAGTGTGGTTTCACAACAAAGCACAAAGCACTTCAGGGGCATAGATTCAGATAGAGTTTTCCAACATCATATATATTTTAGATAACCTTAAATATTACTACAGCCAGATATTAATTAATATACAAGTCAGATCCATAAAATTAATTAATATTTTTTCAGTCTCAAATATAAATAAAAGTGGAGTACGAGAAAATCAATAGATTTAGTCTAAAATTTAGACTAAATATATGAATTTCTTTTGGCTTACTTTTACAAATATTTGAGAAGGAGAGTAGTAGCTTAAAGTAAATATCATTAGCCAAGCATGAAGTTAACATCACCATCAATTCTTCCTTCTCCAGCTCCAGCTCCTGCAATCTCCTTTGGCGCAATCATGTCTTGAAGAAGCCCAACGTCACTCACCAAATCACCCAGATTAATTCTCAAACAAGACGACTCAGAAGAACTTCCACCATAATTCTCTTGATTTTGAAGGAATCCACCAAACGACGTCGAATGGTCCATAAAATTATCAGCAGAGTTAACAACATTCAAAGGTGGAGCAATGTTGTAAGAGTTATTATAGTTATTGAATAACAAAGACGACGCCGCTTGCTGCTGGTTCTGCTGATGAAGCACATTTTGATTCTGATTCTGAAACTGTTGAAAGTGTTGTGGTTGTGATTGAGACGCCATCGGGAATTGGTTTCCAAGAACACCACTACCAACTCCAACTGTGTTGCGGTGTTGGAAGTTTTTCTCATGGAAACTTGAAGCATTAGTCACAAACCCGAGTTCAGCTGCACGCGTCAAAATTGGGGAGAAGTGAGTGTGTTGGCCTTCGTAGCTTGTTAGCACAAAGGAAGGCTCCATGGCGGAACGCTCCAGACGCTTCTTCACCCCACAACCGGCTGTGGTGCAACGATAATAGCTCCTGTTTTTAACAACTAAAATTGTAAGCTTAATTCCATAATATATCATTTGTAGCAGAGTCGTTACATCTGACTGCAAGTGGATGCAGTTGAATCTTGTCTTCGTGTCAAAGGCTTTTGATTCTTTTTTCGAAATGGACAAAGAATTCAATTGCATTCTGTTGCACTTAGATCTAACGACTATGCGGTTAACAACTACACATGTATACTCGGATCTAATTGGTGTGCAATTTGTGTATGAGATTATATTATATTATGTTATATTAAATACCTGGGATAAGGGCTGTTTTTGACGGGTTTTTGACCGTACTTACGCCACCTATAACCATCGTCCAAGTGATCAACATCACTCTTTGTCTTGAAGGAAACTCTTGCTGCTCTTTCTTTCCTGCTCTTCTTCTTCCTCGGCTTCAGCCTATAACACCGAATAGATTACTAAATTACAACAATATAATATTTAATTAAATGCTTTTTCTTTATTATTTTTTATTATTTTCAAACAGTGATAAAAAAAAAAATAAGTTAAAGCAAACGGCAAAAACACATGGAGATGACACTGACTACAGTAAATAATCCGGAAATCCCGCTCATATCACTTCACCGTCCTCAATCTCCTCATCTACAATTCTAACTGATTTTCTTTATTTTATTTTGATTTTGAATTATATAATTAAAATTTGAACAAAAATAAAGAGAAGATATTTTAATTAACTAACAGTTTTTTGGTCTGAACCGTCTGGTCTTGATTTTGATTCTCTACATGAATGATAGTGATTGCATGATCTTCATCTTTATCCTCCGCTTCTTCTTCTCCGTCTTCACCTTCTTCAAGTAATTCAAGTTCATGTTCATTTCCTGCTACCGGAACAACCGGTTTGTTCGCAACACAAGCTCCATTGGAGGATGAAGAAATCGAAGAGGAAACGGAGATAGGAGTGGCCGGATTAGTGTTCAACACGTCAGACACGGCGGGAGACGGTAACGGAAGCTGGTTAATTTGAGAAGCCGGTGGTGACGTGTCGTCGCCATCAAAGGCAGAGTTTGGGAACCAATCGAGTAAAGTAGAAGAAGAAGTAACAGTGAAATCATTTGTGCTTAACAAGTCGATGTAACCAGCAAAGGAAGAAGAAGATTTTTGATGATCATCATCAGATTGTGGTGGAATGATGTCAAAGATGCTGCATGATGGTAAAGCAGGTGAGAAAGGGAAATTGATTATGCAATTTCCTTTGTTTTTCTTGTTCTCAATTTCATCATCGGTTAATGTTGATGAATTTCCCATGCTATTCAAAACTTCTCTCTCTTCTTGTCTTCTATTTCATACATATACTGTGTATTTCTGAATGCTATATTATATTGTAATCACCTTTGCACATATTCCTCAGTTTTTTTTCTCTCTCTCTTTCTTTTTTTTTTTCTCCACTTATTCAATTAAATTTGTTTTGCCTCCAACAAAATTGAGACTCTTTATTTATTTCACTTTGTATTTATGTAATAATTATAAATGACAACATGACAAAGGAAGATAAGGTAGCAACAATGGTCAAATAAGATACTTCGATCTCTTTAACTTAATTAAATGTCTTAAGTCAAACTATGTTTAAAAATGTGTAACAATAAAACTTGAGGAAATTTTATCGTCTATTTGTAATTCTATTTAATATGAAGGATTAATTTGTCCGTAAAGGATACCCAATTTAAAGTAAAGGTTAGAGATTTTTTTCTTTTTTTTTATTTATTAAATAACGATATTCATTCATTTAAAAAGAGTTTTTTTTTTTTACTAAGCCCACATCACTTAAATAAATAGCATAAAACAATAAAATATTTTTAAATATGACAAGATTTACAAATATAATAAAATTGATATGTTTGAAATATCTCAATCTTGATTTGTAATATTGATGACGTCAAATTATTTGATTGAATATGCACTGAATCGGAACTAATATGTCAATCTGAATAAAACCAACGTCGCATAAATACGGAAAACAAAAATTACGTTGCACTAAGACAGCGAACAACGTCGCACCAAGACGACGACATCATATAATAAAATTTATTCAAATGAAATGAGAGAGATAAAAAGAGAAAACAACGATTTTGGGAGTTTTAAATTATTAATAAAGAGATTGAAAACTCTTATAATAAACAATTGAAATAGAAAGAAGATTGAAGTTAAAACTAAAAAAAAATTTCAAAAAAAATAAAAATAATTTTTTGACATTTTAAAATTTTTTTCAAAAATTATAAGAGAAAATGATGAAAAAAAACATGTGATATCTCTTATATTTATTAGTTGAAGTAAAAATTAAAACATGAAATATGAAATATAAAAAGAGATTTCAATTCTTTAAAGTGAGTAATTATATCATCCATTGATTAATAAATCAATTGTTAATATACTATGCATATAAATAATTTATCATAACTGATTATAATATAACTATTAATTTACTTATTAAGTTTTACTTTAGATTAATCAAATTCTATAAACACGTCATATTTTATTCACAATATTTTTTTCCAATAGATAAGACGATAAAGATCACCAAAAAATCACTTACAATTCCATTGTCTCGAGTTTTAAACTATAACTTAACCACAATTTTGTCTAAGACTGAAGGAATATTGATATAGTATTTAATTGTTTTCATTTTGTTTTTGGTGTGTGAAAAGGAGTTTTTGATTGGTTGTGGTTGAGAATTTGGAAAACAGGTAGGCTTGGGACGTTTCCCACCTTTGCGGTGACTGGCAGCTGCCGGTTTTCAGAGGGGAATTCAGTTTACTGCAAGAGAGGACCATTAGTGGGTCCCACTCCACGCGGTTATTTGACTGGTGACCGGACTGAGTGTGAACAGGGGTTGTACACGTGGGATGTGAGTAAAAGGATTTTCGATCTGATTGATCGCATTCGCATGTGATGGTCCATTGGTTCTGTCTCTCTCTTATGCATTGTTTCACATTTTCCTTTTCCTTTTCGCGGTATTTTCTTTTCGAATTTCTTTTCGTGCCAATTGCCAAATTCAACCTTCAGTTTCTTCAATTTATTGCAATTTAACGTTCCTTTTGTCTCAATTTAATGCACTTGCGCAAAAAATGTATCAATTTCGTAATCTGCGGAAATTAAGTGAAAACTTTACTTGCTCATTAATAGCCGTTGATTATTTTATACATGTTTTTATATGATTTAACTTATATATTTGGTTAATATAAGGCTAAAATGTTTTTTTTTTAAGTTTCAAAATCTGGCAATTTTACCTCTTTAGTTTAAAAATTACAATTTTAGTCCGTTTAGTTTAAAAATTATAATTTCATCCCCCTTAACTTAAGTCTCTTTGCAAATGGATGGCTTCCAAATTTTAACTTGGTCAAAGATTAAGTCACGTCAGCGTACTTAAAATTAGGGGGTCAACCATTTATAAAATCGGTTAAAATTACAATTTTCAAACTAAAGAACCCAAAATTGCCAAATTTTGATACTTAAAAGCCAAAAAAAATGCAATTTAACCTTAATACATAAATATTTTATATTAATAGTGAATCACAATCATACGATGTTCAAAAATATTTGATTTGTATCATAATCACTTTTAAAACAATGAACATGAGTGGTTATGATGTCTCGACAATATAAATTATTTACTGTACATACAAATTAAACTCTCATTTTTATAACTAGACATAAGTTTTTGGTAGATAATACCTCCATTCATTTTTACAAGCATCTATTAAATTTTAATATATATTAAGAAAAGTTTATATTGTAATAAATGTATATATTTTGTGTATAGATATTATTTAATTGTCTTTAGTGTATAAATGTATTTAATGTTGACATATCACATTCCAAGATAACTAACGGTAGTAATAAGAGTATATCTGAAAAGAGAACAATAATAAATACATCTAATAATTTATATATGGGCTTATTTTGTATGAACACTTAAATTAGGATGGATGGAGTACAAGAAAATCAGAAGAATAAATCAAAGAATAAAACTTAAATTTTGTAGACCAAACTTTTTCGTTGGACAACAAATATACACTACAAGAAAATACTAATTTTGTGTCCAACTTATAAAATATTTTGTGGCTGAAAAAAACTCTCACAAATCACTAACCGAAAAAATCCTCACAAATACTAAAATTCAAATTTGTTATTAATTGTGGCAGAAAAAGCCCTCACAATGCATTTGAATTTCAGCAGATTTTTGTGAGTGCAAAAGCACTCACAAAATTACACCGTTAGCCCTTTGTGAGAGATGAGGCAACCATAAAATCACATATTTATGAGGGCAAAAGCCGTCACAAAATTACTCATTTGTGACTACAAATGCCGTAACAAAATCACTCTTTTGTGACTGCAAATACCGTCACAAAGTCACTCTTTTGTGACTGCAAAAGCCATTACAAAAGGCGTAGTGTACCGTCACAAAGTCAGTTTTAACAAATGAATTAAATTTTTAAAATTATTTATTTTATTTATTTTTAATTAAATTTTTATTTATGTATAGAAGTTTTAACAAATGAATTATTAATCAGGAGTCACTTCAAAAATCAAACATATTTTTGATATATATATATATATATATATATCAATTATAAGCTTCTAATTTTTCTTCCTAGAATCCTATTACCAAATGAGTAATATAGAAGGTTTATGAATAGTTTATTTTATCGATTAAACAAAAAATTACAAATGATCAAATATTAAATATAGAGTAAATAACTTTTAGCATCTTTTGTCAATTTCGTTTCACTATAACAGATATAAAACCAACTTAAAACTATTCCCCTATGTTCCCTTATATAAGAAAATAATAAGAGAACTCTACGGTGTCTAATATAAGAAAAAGTCAAACATTTTAACATATATTAACTACTTATTTTATTCTTTTGACTTTTATTCAATTTTCAATAAAAACAGATGCATTTCAATAAATCATAAAATTTTCAAGATCATTCAATATAAATTTAAATTTAGAATAAACTATAAATACTACATTTAATAATTACATTGATATTGGTGATTTTTTTAGTTTTACATTGATATTGGTGATTTGGAATAAACTTTAAAAAGAAGATGTGATCAAAATAACTAATTATCTAATACTATCTGCAAAACTTTACAATATAAAAAAGATGCTTATAAAAAATAAAATAAAAGATTTCTCCTTTTTTCTACTTCCTGCCTTCTCTCAAAACTCTCTTTTCACTATCTTCAAAACTCTCAAACAATATTGATGCATCCGTTTGTTTTTTATATGTTAATAAAAAGTGATCTTAACTTTATATTTTTAAAAATTATTTTTACGATAATTCACAAAAAATAGTGAAAGTTTGTTGAAATTCATTTGTTGCTGATTATTAAAAAAAGAAAATTTGAAATTCTATAATTTAGATATTTATCATTAAATATTTTAATATAATAAAAATTAAATTTTTTGAGAACATTATATATATTTTTTTAAATAATTTTTATGAGAAACTTATTTAAAATAGCTTCATATTTTAAATATTTTTAAAATTTATCATCCAAAGAAAATAATAACAAAAAATGAGTAAGTTAAAATAATTTATTACGAGATTACTTTTAAACCAAAATTATAGCAAAAAGATTAAATATTTTAAAAATTATTTAAAAATAAAATTATAACAAACGAACTCTTATTTACATCATTT
>JBBPBQ010000002.1:4364563-4385980 GCA_037974755.1 Cicer yamashitae
AATTTAATATAATTACTCTCTACATTTTACGTGACTTATTTGTAAGAAAAAATTAGTTCAAAATGGATGACCATTTAAATTTTCAATACACTTTTTTCTATTGTTCTTTTTAATTAATAATATTTGCATCATTTTTAATAAATATTTTTTAATATTCATTTATGATATTGATATGAATTAATACCTTTATTTTACTCAATAATATAAAATAATTTGATAAAAGTAATATTATCTCTTTTATTTATATTTTTTAATATATATTAAATGATAAAATAACTCATTCATTATAGGACGAAAAGAACATCCATTTTCTTAATTTTAATAATTTGGTTAATAGATTTATATAATAGAAGTAACATTTTGTTGTGAGCTAGAGGGCACGGTACAAAATTTATGATTCTCTCTACTTTTTAACTTCTCAATTTCTTCCATTACAAGGATTAAATCTTGCATAATTGAAATTTTATACATTAAAACATTATTATTTGTTACATAAAAAAATTATATCACATTAATAATTGAATTTTCAATTTGTTTTGAGAAATATAGAATATCCTTGCTAGTTGCTACACTGCCGTGAATGGGGAGATAAGGGGAGTAATGAGTTATGACTTGTTTTATTGCTGAGACCATAGTCTTCCTTAAGAAGCTTCGGCACGTGCCTTCCATGTCTCACTTTTGGTTCCTCCAATCGCCAAATCAAGCGTTGCATTTAGTGACATCATTTCCACGTCATCCAATCCTCACAGTTAAAAACCCAGCGTTGCATATACCACTAAAGTACTCCTACTACAACAAAAATATAGATAAAATTGATGAAATTACATATATCAAAAAAATTGTTGATCGCACTTAATTTATAAATTCTTAACAAAAAATTAAGTTGATTGTCTAAATTGTTCTCTATGATTAATAAAATGGTTAGTTGGAATATGATTGAGTATCGATCGAATATGAATGAGTTTGTATTTAATTTTATCGAACTATCCAGAGGCGAGTTAATAATTTATATAATTCAATTTCGATCAATTTTTGTATCGATTTATGCGGATTTTAATTAGTGTGGCTCATGCAGATGAATTAATTTGAGTGATGAGTTTTTCTTTTTTTTGGGGTGTTTTATTTTAACCTTTTATATATTTTATTTTCAAATTAATTATTTATATATTTGATTTTTCAATATTTTTTATCAATGTTTGAATTAATTTTTATTAAACAACTCATTTTATTATACTAATGTGTGATAAATAAGTGAGACCGATTATTATTGTTTATATTATAAATAGGAGATAGTGACATCAATTTTGTAAAGAAGATTAACTTATTCATTTATTTATTATTTTGTGTTAAAAAAAATCTTAAACCGCAATATTTTAGAATGGAGAAAGTAAATAATTTTCAAAATTTTGACTCATGTGAATGATACCACTCCAAGTCCAACCACACCAATTTTGTTCTTTGTCCCCTTGAACCGTTGACCCATCCAATTAACCATTTTGGGCACATAATACAAAAATGTTGGGAATATTGCAATGCGACTCATTCAGATGGCCTCCAAATTCAATTTCAATTTCCAACTGCCATCTTATAGTTGAAACCACCATCTTTATTCTACAACCGACCATTTTATTTATACCGAATATTTAAAATTTATTAGGCTAGCTAGTTTGTGTTGTTATTATTATAACCATAAGAGAATATTTTGATGGTTAAGGTTCAATGGTTATCCTCTCATTGTGTATCTTGCCTAGAATCATGCTATTTTAGAATGTTAAAACAAATTGATTGATGCGCAGATCATTGGAATAGTTTTTTTAGACTCATTTTTAAAACATCTGAACCAAATCCATTTGTATTGATCATAAAATATAAAATTATGTTTCTACACTAATGTTTGTCTTCTTTTCTTTTTGGTTTTAACGCTTTGGATTTTGAGGAATATTAGATACTACAATAATTTACAGTTCGACTAACATAAGTTAAGTTTGAGTAAGAATTATTCTATATAAAATTCAAAATCATATTTTTTTTAAACGATTTGTCTTTAAATAAAATTCATTAACCACTTAAACGTAATTATTGTTTTTTTTTTATAGAAGATCATTAATATTTATCTTCATCATTTACTTTAACCTAAAATTTCAAGTTCTTATTTCTGATTTGTTTTCTTTCAAACTATTTTTTGTTATTTGACTTAATTGCATTTTTTATCCTCTTATTTTATATTACACTTACACACAAAATTCTCCTATTTTAAAATCAAACTTTACGGTCTCTTAATTATTATATTTATTGCATTTTTTGATCAAACCTAGATTTTTTTAACCATATATATAATGGTGATTTTTTACCCAAAATGGCTATATATTGCCCAACAAAAAAAATTAAAGAGAAAATATCATTTTTGGGGCAAAAATCTTCATTTATAGGGTAAAATCTTCATTCATATATAGTACTATATTTATATATGTTTTCCCATAATAATTAAGTGTCTCAATATTGGATTTGCATAGTCTGGTCCATGATATATCACATTGGATTGTGATATAATCCTGAATTAAAATTTAAAGTTTTTGTTAATAAATATGAGTAAATAATCTACTTATATAAAGGGGCTTTTATGTGGTCATAGTTTATTAACAGTGGACCTCATGGAGTGATATGCTATAGTAGATTTCATTTGTGCTCTTTGTTACATTTTCACAGGATGTTTGAGGTGAGTTTAAAATAGAAAAAAAAAATATTTTTGAACATCTATACATCCAATAACATATTGAGAGAAAAAAAAAAGGAGATGATGATGTAATGAAGAGGAGGATAGAAAAAAAAAAAACTACTATGTTAAAATATTTAAGGTGTCTAAGTATTATTGTTATTTAAAATAACACATTTTAATCTTTCTCCAAGTCTAAGAACATTTTAGGTTGTAGGACAAATGTGACTCTCCTTCTATTTCTTTTAAATAATTGATTTTTTTTCAATTACTAATATTTAAAAATGTTGTTATTGTGTATCTTTCTTTTCTAAAGTTCTAAGTGACAACGACAATTTATTTGTAAAAGATGTCTTTAATTTTTTATTATTGAGAAAAATAAATAAAATGAGATGATAAAAAAATCAAATATATATGCAAAAAATAAAATAATTTTAACTTTAAATCAATGCATAAATAAGAACGAATATAGTTAAGATATATAACAAAGAAGTGTGGAGGAGAAGAGGATCCGGGTTGAAACTTGCAAGAAAAGTTACCCCTTCTCTTCACTCGGTCATACTAGGTATACTAGCCTCAAAAGTAGAGTACTCAATACTCATGGTTATATAAACAAAAAAAATTGAATTAATTATCGTTATTAATTTAATATTATAAATAAAAATTAACTACTTTTAATTAATTTAATGTTATTATTTTTAATAGATATTTATTTTAACAAAACACATTTAATAAGATAGTTGACATTTAAAAGTATATATAATATCACCTTGCTATCTAAAAATACGACATATAAATCACCATTCAATTAGTATTTGAAATTTATAAATGAAAATTTTGAAATTCTTTATTTTTATTTAATTCTTTAATATATTTTCCATAAATATTGGGCCATTTGCTAATTATTTATAAGTCAATTGCATGTATACTTCATCTTGAGCTTTCACTGCACATCCTTTATTGTACTATTTTTCTTTTACATTATTTATTAGTTATATCTAACTATTTCTTGATGTAGAAAGGTTTTTTTTAATATATTCTCTTTTTTTTAAAAAAAAAATTTCTATCATATTCTATATTGAAATTTATATACCAAAATGTTTTTATTTAATTTTAGAAGGTCGCATTTCCGTTTTGCATAAAAAATGATTTTTTTTTCTGTCGTAGGAGGTCGTACTCGGAGGATGTGACCATCTATAACCTTTTTAATTTTTGAAGAGAGGTTAAGATCAAAGTGAAAATTATATAGATGGTCGTATATACTGTGGTTGCAAGTCGAAAATGCGACCTCCTGAAGATAAAAAAACTAAAATATTTTGATATATAAATTTAATGTAGAGTATAATAGAGAATTTTTTAAAAAAAAAAAATAAGATATCCATTGAAAAGGAATTAGACAGAAAACCTATATAGATTTTTGTTTGGCGAAAAAAAAACCTTAGATTTTTAATCAATATCACGTTTTATAGATTCTTCAGAACATTATGAATAAACAAATACCGGTGGTATATATGGAAGGTTACTTTATACTCCACTGTCGTTGTTGCGTATAATATCTTTATCAACAATTAAAGTTTTCCAATACTATCATTGTTTTTTTTACTGAGAGTCCAACAAAAAAAGAAGAAAAAAAACTATGAAATTATATGAACATTTATAGGCAAGTCTTGGAGACGGGCGTCAAAAATAATTTTGAATTTGGCGAAGATTATTAGGGGGTTCTCTATAATAAAGCAATTGGATAAGTCTAAAGAAAAATTAAATGTCGTGAGTCAGTACATCTGTTTTGCTCTCTCCAGGTATGCAGAACCTAAACCTGTCAATCATGATTTAAAAGCTAGTGAATGCATTGCACTAAGATTAGAACATTCCTACTAAATTTGCAATTGTCTAACACCATATTTATAAGAATTTTTGAGTCCTTTCCACGATGAATTGAGAATTTTTTTCTCTCCAAACTAGCTCCAGACCAAGGTACATACCCCACATTTCAGTCGAAAGAGCGTCACAAGCTTCCATCTTCTTGTTGTAACCTTTAATTCATCTCTTACAAAGAAGAGCATCACATCCTAACGCTTCTCCATTCATCTGACAAACTCCATTACTATTGAGCTTTAACCATCAAGTAGAAAACTTTCTCTAACCAATGTAGATTATGTTCTTATAAAATACTTTATAGACTACGTCGAGGGATTTGAGAAATACTACCAACCAATATCATTGTTTTTTTTACACATTGTTGATTATACTCCTTAAGAAAGATTCCAATGTTTAATTTCTTATTTATATTAAATAAACGTAGAGTGTATCTAATTGGAACCTTCAAAAAATGGTTCAACAGTACATTTTTACTACTTTTAGTAAAAAATAAATTTTATAATAATAAAAAAATATTTTATTTTATTTTATTAAAATTTACTGAAATTAGTGAGATTAATTTTTTGACTGGGACAGTATTAGACGACACCTAAAATGTAGTGTCATTTTGTAAAAAAAAAAATAAGGTAGATTATTTGCAAGGTATACAAGGGTAATTGATTCATTAATTTATATAACATAAATAAAGTGGACATGGTTAATTGCTATATATATATTGATTCTTGATCACTATATTCAACTAAACTTCCGAGTAAGAAAGTGTTCGCCTTTTATTAATTTTAATTCTTGACGTAAGATATCTTAAGTTGGAAATCTATGATCCATAAAAAAGTTTATATATATATATATATACACACCATTATACTGGTATATGTATGAGGACATTTTCTAATTTACTGGGCAATGGATTTTTAGCTAAGTCATGTTTTTTAATCAGAGTGTGCACTTCAATCATTTTCTGAAATAGAAATGAAAATGACGTTATTGTGATGTGTGTAGAATAAGATCCAGTATTAATGTATATATAGTTTGGAAGAAACTAGCTAATACTTGCACTAGCTAGTACTATAATTAAGTATATATAACTAAGTATACATGTCTAAAATTGCTACTTAATATTACGTTTTGAGATGCATGAGCCCTACCAAGGAAAAAAGATTTCAAAAAATTCTTGGTTCATGTGGTGACAATTATTTGGTCCACTAAGGCCTTTTCAACTGTGTTACCGTGTAATAATAATGATAATAATAAGGACAAAATCTTGATAGACAAAATTAAGATTTGAGATAAATAAATAATAAAAAGAAAAAGAAAAAAGTTTTGGTGGATACTAAAACATTCTATCAACATATTAAATGAGAAAGAAATAGAGAAAATGATGTCATAGATTGATGATATGATAGGAGAAGAGAGATAAAGAAAAAATGAAATATATAAATGTAAAAAAACAATTATAAAAAATTCTTAAGACTAGGATAAACTCTTGGTGGGACCGGCTATCACATTTTAATCACCGACCTTCAACCAACATATCTAATAAGTCTTGAAGAAACTCCAGCTAACTACATTGTCTTGCAATAAGGCACTTTTTAAATATTGCGCAAGATAATTGGACTAAATAAAGTCATCAACTTTAATACTCTTTTTTTTTTTCCATGAAGTTATCGACTTTAATACTATTATTACTACTTCAAAAATATAGCAGCAACAATTTTTATAAGATAAAAAATAGCAAGAACTCCTACGAAAGGGAGATTTGGGCATTACCACATATATGCAAAGAAAGCCTTTTCTTTAGGTCGAGACTGAATGACAAAAAGGAAAAGGAAACAATCAATTTGAAAGGTCGATTATTGTTTTGACTTGTGACACTCGCATTCATTCATGGGTCCTATGTGAAGAGTCAAGCCCAAAAATTAATTAGCCAGCTAACCGAATAGTCAAACACACGTCATGCTAGAAGACAACAACGAATCCTGTTTCGGCACTTGAATTGAGTGCCTCTTTACCTAACTCAAGAACAATTCAAACCATGTGAGCTTTGAGACTCAAATCTTGGGTTACCCTTTTCATTATTTTGTTGCACCCTACCCTACAAATAACTAGTTTATCATCACATTATATTACCCGTCTGTCCCCTCATTTTGCATAATTTTACCGGCACATTCCACTCACGAATTTAAGATTCTGTGGGGCCCTTTTAATTGACCCTCTAGGCTCTAGCCCGGATTTTGAATTCAATAACAAAAAGGAGAAATAGTTCTGACAGACCGATAATGTCTACTTATTTAACTATGTTAGGCCCATAATTGGGATACAAGAAGAAACAATAATTAGGACACAAATATACATTAGAAAGTGAACATCTACATTAGAACAATAAATTCATTGGAATGTTTTTTTTGTAAAAAAAAAAGTTTTATTGGGACATTAACTCGTTAGTTTATCTAAAAAGAAATTAAATTACTTATTATGCATAAATATGAATCTGTTTTTAGTAGTTTAGTAGGCACCAAACTTTCAAAGAGGTCAACCTAGACTTAAAATAAAACCTATGACAAAAAACATATTAGACTTGAGCCTTATTTTGTTTATCAGATATGGCTTAGACTTTGTAAAACCTATCACGGCCTAGCATAGTTACACCACTAACCATAACACCAGAATTTTAAAATCGAGCAACTAAAATTGCAAAACAGAACAAGCCCAAACGAAACATGTCCATCGACCTCATTCATATAGTATTTTTACAAACGTTTTGGAGATCAATAATTAGTTGATTCTATAGGTATCAAAACTGGCTCCTGTCATTTGATTCTACTGTAGTGAAACCATAATTAGGACACAAGAAGAAACAATAATTAATCTACATTAGAAAGTAAAGAGAAACTGTAATCATACTCTCAACTGAAAATGCATAGAATCCCCAACTTAAGATGTAGGGTATGCATTTATCATTCTTTTTTTTAGCCAATCTTGACTCTTGAGCAGTCATGACACCAGCTTGTCGAATTTTTCGTAAATGAACATCCCATCTATCCATGCAAGCAACTGTAACTTGAAGGTCCTGAACAAATATAGAAACAAACAGTTAATAACTACGATGAATTAATATCAAGAAGATTTCTAGAGATGTTGGTCGTATATACTTAGGTTATGTGGTGACATACATGCACAATAAAGAGATCTGTAATTGATAGAGAAGAAAATGGACGAGTTGAAAAAGTCAAGGGTGGAAATCAATGTGTATGCATTTGCTTACTAAGAATAATCAATTTAAGTGTGGCATTGCCACTCTATGCAGTCTTTCATAATTTTTTCCCAGATTTAGCCACTATAAAGTAAATGATGTAAATCGTTGATGAGAAAATCAATTGTAGATATTTCAGCACATTTATTTATGCATGTACCATAATACCACATTGATTTTCTCATCATAGACCGAGAAAATCGCTAACCTTAGAGGAGCCAATTTATTTCCCGTATACAAAGAATAGATGAAAGTGAACTAAAATGCAGTGTTAAAACACTCAAGCCATAACATGGAAGTGAGATGTAACATAAAAGGTAGTATATGGCTTGTGATGCTTGATGCTTGGCCATGCCATGAACATTTATTTACTTTTGATGAGTAAATGAGTTGAATGCAGACAGAAACACAGAGCACCAAACAAAAAGCAATCTGATCTGAGTTATTGTAACCTGGTCCCTCAAGAACTACAGATCCACAATTGGCAATAACACCTAAAAGTAACAGTGAACGATCTCTCATCTAATGAATATTCCAACATAACATTTGCTCCAAGCCATAAACACGCTGAAGCGGTTTCCTCTGTGCGAGCTCGTGAATATTTTTCCTTCTGACACTTCAAAACCAGCAATAAGTTCCTGCATTCAAGTAGAGCAAAATATAAGCCTTCCACTTGATAACATACAAATTTAATAACTGAGTTCAAATTTATTAATTATCGGTGTAAAACTTTTTACAATGAATGAACAAGAAAGTACCACACCCAACATAGAGGCAGTGATGTAGTTTGGGGAAATTTCCAGTAGAAAACTATAATGAGTATCCATAACAGTGAAGTTGAAAACCTTTCAATAGGCCTTGGACCTGGAGGTTCCAGGTTCAAGCCCTGCTAGTGCCCTTGGAGGGAGGTAAACATAAATCCTCTTGTAAGTGTTCTTTGAGACTGAAGGTCTTCCCTACCTTAGACTAGGGCACTATCCCCTCATCCTAAAAAAATTTTAATAAAAAAATAAAGAACCATTGAATCATTGGACTATACCATTAGGGAAAATGATTCTTCCTAGCAAAGACAAACAAGGAAACCAATTACAAAGGTTTATCCCAGATTCTCACAGGCAATAAGTGTTATAATTGTAGGCCTGTCTCTGCAATACGTAGATGATTTCTCATTATAGGAAAAGAGAGGTCACAATATAAATTGAGATCCCTATTATTCCACCCGCATTAATCCATACTTCAGATGTCTTAACCTGAGCATGATGTGTTGAGAATTCTCATCATCGACTAGATATATGATCTAGGTAGTATTTAAAAGAATTGGGGAGTCCTCACTTTACAATTTGAATTTGTGGGGTTAAATTGGACCCTAAGGCCAAATTCTAAGACGATATAAGAGCCAATTAAAGATGTTATTGGGCCAACATCTTTGTCATTTCACCTACGTCCACTCTTGATGTCAAATTTCGGGTGTGAGAGGTGAGAGGTGTGTTAAGAGTCCACGCATTGATTAGAGATATATGACCTAGATATTATGGCTTGGGCAATCCTCACCTTACAAACAAGTTTTGTGGGGTTGAGTTGGGCAGAAAGCCCAAATTCTAAGAATATCAATGTTATATGAGGGATATGCACACAAAAATACTTTTAAGTCATCAGTGTGCCATGATGAATAAACTAATTGTGATTTGCAGCTGACAAATAAAAATAACCATTAGGTATTTTTTCGTGGATAATGCTCATTGGTACAAAAACACTGTCAACTTTTGTATGACTGTGCCATTGTAAAGTAATCTTTCACCTTCTCTCTCTTCCATTTTTTCTCTCTTTTCTTATGATTCTTGTTTTCTTTTTCTTCTCACACATGCATACATTTCCTCTTGTTCTAAATAGCATAGCTTTTTTCATATGCTACAAACTTTGTGACAAAAGTATAACCAAATAAAATCAAAGGAAAATGTAAAGAGATACATAAAAACTAATAGATAGCTGAAACAAACAGCAGTATTTATAATTTATAAATCCCCGGAGAGGTAATGTCTATCAATAAATATAAAATACCAATTTGTATCGACTTAGAATCTCAATGACGAAGCCTGCCAAGAAGGAAAAAGGATTCCTCTAAACAGTAGGTCATGACATTAGCAGTGGCATACCCCCAACTCTCCCCCCCTCTTTTTGTTACTCGAACGGGAGCTTAGGAACCAGGAAGCCTTTAGGATGTATCAACAGTATAGCAATTATTGCATACACTGAAGGAAACTTTAGGTGCGTGAATAGAATAAGATGCAAGAGATTTCAACTAACAGCTAAACTGACATTTCACAATTTAACACATTTTCCTCAGTTACTTTTCACTTAAACAAACATTTACTACTACCACGCGCTACTTTATCCAAAAATAAGCTCCAAACAAACCTCACTGGTATTCTCCTTAGATTGCAACATAACAGTGACATCTAAAACTTCTCAATGTCTGGTATGTTTGCCTGACAACCACAAGAAATAATAATCATTAGTGAGGTCAGAGAAATATGAAGCACGTGCATTCAAAATTTAAAATTTACCCTAAAAATGAAAAATAATAATTCCCTTACCTATTAAGCAAGCATAGTCTTCTTGGGTATCTACTCGACATGGAAACTAAGCCATGACCAAACAATGTTCCTTGTCTTTAGGGGTATCAAGGGAACATGGTATTTAGTTCACTCCGCTTCTTGTCTCTCAGCCACACGGCTTCAAGAGATGGTCTTCGAATTTTGTTCCTCGTCTCCCAGTTATTTAGGCAGTGTATTTTGTTCGCTCTGTATGTGCATCCACCTAACTTGGGTATCACAACCCAACAAAACCAGAGGGGGTGCTGGAGTTTCACCATTATTAATCTCCACTATTCAGCTCCTCTATATTCTCTTTTTAAACCAAACTCTCTCTCACTCTCATTTTAGATATAAGATGAGGGATTAAGATTCAATGTGAGAAAAAGTAACACGAGGGCAGCATCCATTCCCTGTTGTTGATAATTGTTAGAGTATAAAGGGAAACTTTTGAGCAGCGTTACAAAAATCTTTCAGTAGTCTCTATCTCCAACCTCATTCCAGGAATGCCAATGAAGCTATTACCGGGCTCCGGTTTCCGAACTCTCCTTTCTTGCATTGATCTTCTCTCTTTGCTCATTTCACTCCACCGACCCGTGCTTGCATACGTGTTAGCAAGAAGAACATAATCACTGCTATGGTCTGGTTCCAATTCCAATAGATGTTTTCTTACCTTTTCACCAAGTTCAACATTTCCATAACTTCGACATGCAGCTAACAATGTCCTCCATATAATAGCATTGCACTCTATCGACATGTGCTTTATCAATTTGTACGCTTCCATAACTAAACCAGCACGACCCAAAAGATCAACCATGCACCCATAATGCTTTATTGTCGGTTCGATATTATACTCTTTAATCATAATATCAAAATATTGTCTTCCTTCATCAACCAATCCTCCATGACTACAAGCACTCAACACTCCCAAGAAAGTAACGTCGTTTGGTCTCTCAACATTCTCTTGTAACATTCTTGTGAAAAGTGCTAAAGCCTCTTCTCCATTGCCATGGGAAGCAAGCCCAAGAATCATGATATTCCATGAAATTACATTCTTCCTTTTCATGTTGTTAAATGTCTCATAAGCTTCTTCCACTGCACCACACTTTGCATACATGTCAACAAGGGCATTGGAGACCGATATGCTTTCACCAACATCAGTACTGCTATCTTTAACAAAGGCATGAATCTTCCTCCCAAAATCCAACTCTCCAATCGCACTACATGCCGAGAGTGTCAGTACAAAAGTGGCATCATCGGGTTGGAATTGCATGTCATTATTACATTGCATCATTCTGGTGAACAAATCAAGGGCTTGGTTGTAATTTCCACAATAAACATGACAGTCCATGATAGAATTCCAAGCAACTAGATCTGGTTTATGCATTTCCTCAAACACTTGGTGTGCAGTTTCTATATCCTTCAACATACCATACATATGCATGAGAGAATTTCTAACATAAGTATGCGTTTCAAGACCAAATTTAAAGATACTACAATGCAGTTGTTTCCCCAGAGTAACTGATCCTAATCTACTACCAATAATTTTAAAAAAGAAAGAGAAAGTGAAATTATCTGGTGATGTGGTGAGCTGCATTCTCTTATAAAAATGAATAGCTTTTTGAGGTTGGGTGGAATTACCAAAACCTCTAATCATGGTATTCCAAATAAATGAATCTGGTTTATGAATTGTGTCGAATAAAGAAAGTGCGTAATTCATATTATTGGAAACAGCACAAAGCATAATAATATTTCCTGTGAGGAGAAGGTTATGATGAAAACCAGATTGGATTATACGAGCATGTATCTCCTTTAAATGCTTCGTGGTGGAACATTGTTTTAAAAGATTCATGAAACTTTGTTCAGCTTTCCAAAATGCTACGCTTTTCGGACTCATAATAACGGTTTTTTTTTTTTTACTTTGTTAAGCAAAGTTGAGAAAGAAAAACGATGACATTAAAGAAACGAAACATGCACTAAGAGGATGATTATAACCGGTTACCTGCTGAACCGGTTTGTTTACATAGAATGAGCCTTGTGTTCGTTTTGGGTTGCGATGGCGCTGCACTGGTGTGGGTGACAGGAAGAACTTGGGACGGAGGAGGAGAGAGAGAGAGAGAGAGAGAGAGAGAGATCAGGTGTGGTGGCAGATCATGGTATCATTGTAAATAACATTTTAATAGAAGTGTGAAATTTGGTCTTGTACCGTGGAAGACATAGTGAGGTGTTGCACCCTAGCAATTGTCACTTATTAATACAAGTAATAGTATTCAAACATAAAACCTTAAACAATATGAAACACAAATCACATTTATTTAATATACAATATTATAATTGTGTCTCATTCTCCAATTATTTAGTCTACTAGTAAAGAAGTAGGTTTAGTTTTAATAAGCTGTTATTCGATTTTGATTAGCGTCATTATAAAGAGACAGACGTAAATTTATTGTATCATGATTCATTAACTCTAAAATTTTCTCTACTTTAGTATGGAGAATCATCCTTCACTTTAATTTTTTTTATTTGTTTAAAAAAAAGTAAGTAATTATTGTTTACCACTAGGTAGATTTAGGTATGGTAATGGGGCAGGTTGGGAGCGGGTTTTACTTTCCCCATCACACCGGACAAATCGAGAAAAGTCTACACTTGTCCTCATTTTTTGTCGGGTTTGGAATTTTGGTATCCATCATCGTCTTCGACAAGTTTCTCCGCCCTACATCCGTTCATATATAAAATAGTGATTTTTATTATTATTTATATAATAAAATTATTATTATTATTATTATTATTATTATGCAATAATAATATTAAAAACAATTAAAATTATATTTTCTTTAGAGATGAGTATTTTGTTCTTCATTTTAGTATATTTTTTTTTAGTATTCTTCATTTTAGTATATATTTTTTTTTACAAATATGTATATATTATAGGATAAATGGAGTATTTTGTTTTTTCTTTAGGAAATGGAGTATTTTGTTTTTTCTTCAGGAAATGGAGTATTTTGTTTTAGTTTGATTATTATATTCAAACTTTTCTTATCTTTCCTGAAAGATGCAGTGACAGGACTCTTTTGTTTTAAAATAATTGAGTTATTTAATTATTTAACATATATTGAAAAATATATATAAATAAAATATAAAATATTATATTTATCAAATTATTCTTATTAAATATTAGTGCATTATCAATGTCATAAATGCATAGTAAAAGATATTGCATTGTAAATGATGCAAGTATTATTAAATACTAGGTATAATTAAAAAAAAAATATTGAAAATTGAATGAATCATGTTTTTTACAAATCAATCAATTATTATGGGACAAATAATAACATATCAAGACACGAGTATCATTAAGAAAATGCTAGATTGATTACAATAATAACCATTATCATTTTTTGAAAATTACTCCAATCTAATCACTATTATAAAAGAAAAAATAAAATTTGATTACTATGGTAAATAAAATTTAACTATTTTTAAATTATTTAATATTATTATTATTAATACATCATTCATTTAATGAGATAGTTAAGTATTTAATATTAAAAAAAGAAAATTTAGTAATTTGAACTTAAATTTTACATAAAATTTAAAATAGTAATTGCATTTTAAAAAATTCTTAATATTCGTAAAAGCAACTTTTTATTTATAAAAGTGACAATGACCGAAAAGGAGTATCATGTGTTTGGTGTTAGTGTTGGATGTGAACACATAAAATAAAAATTTATTCCATTTAAGAAAAATTCTAATAAATAATCTAAAGACATATGTCAAATAACCAAATAAGAAACGTGTCTTCAAATTTATATATTCAATTTCTAAAACAAAATAATTTATTTATAGTGTGTGATACAAGTATTTTTCATAACCATCTTCATTTATAAATACTCCCTTATAAATGAAATACAAATAAAATTAATACATATTCCTTCAAATGAAATATAATATATATATATATATATATATATATATATATTATTTATTCATAATCGTAATAATATATATATATATATATATAAATAAAGTATTCTTCATTTAATTTAATTTCTACCGGCTCAATTTAATGGTTATAAAAGGTCATTTAAGTAATATTTAATAGAATACAGGTGATCAATTATTTTTTTAATATATGTAATTTAATATATTTTTATTGTAATTCAAATTGAAAAGAGTAAAATATGCAAGATTCAACACCACACGGGAAGGTATTGAATTATGGCTTGGTCACTTTTAAAAGTTGAAATGAATGCTGATGTAACCAAACTAAATCCACCCAAAAAGAAAAAAAAGGCCACATATCAACAAATTTTATGTGGAGTATGCATGAAACTGTAGTAAATTAACCGAACCCCTCTTTTCAAGAAGCCAATTCTTAATGATTCTGACCAGGTTTGTGAGGTGGGGAATACTAGCGTAGACACGGAATAATTATATAAAAAAAATTGAACTAAATTATATTTAAGATTTTATAAAATTGTATACTTAGAAATATAAGAATCAAATTAATGTAAAATTAATATTTCAAGACATTGCATAATTGAGTACAAAATATTGCACAACACATGATTAGACTCAACACTTATTGAAATTTAAAGCAAATTTTAAAGTAATATTTTGATAGAAATAAATATAGGCATTTTAATGGTAATAATAATATTTTATACAAATTTTATTTAAATTTTTCCTTTCTTTCATTTTTAGATTTATTTATTTTTAATTAAGTATGTGATTAATTGGTGTATCTTTTTGCCCTTGTATCTTTTTGCCCTTGTAATGTCTTTTAATTGTTATACTTAAATATTTTTATTTTTGTAGGTTTAAACAAACTTAAAAACTAAACAAATTAAAAATTGCATTACCAAAAAAAAAGAAAAATGTTTTAATATTATTAATTAAATAAAAAAATAGAAACAAAAGGTGTCTTCGTATGTGAAAAATAAATAAAAACACAAATTAATTTTAAATATTTAATATTTAATTAGAATGATAAAATATAAAAATTACAAAATTGTCATTTTTTTTTTTTTTGCGTTCAACGTTGACAAACTATTTCATAACTCAACTTATAATTTATTTATATACGAGAAAATTGCAAACATGTCACATAATTTTTACACGGAGAAATATTAAATCTACCCAAAGACACACAAATGAACAAACTTCAAATACATCTAAAAAATTAAAATTGTTGAGATGAATAAAACTCAATTTAACTCTTTATGTAACTATTTATTTCTTTTTTCTTTACATTATTCAATACGGGATTAGGATGAGTATTCATTATGACACAATTATCCTCTCTTTATCAAAAGTCCTGAATTTCTTCGCTTTGTCACCAACTTCATCCACACATAATAAATTTAATTTTCATAACAAACTGCATTTGTAGCATGAGTACTTTTTTTTTTTGTCTTCTCATTTGGATTTTGCAAATCCTCCTTGAATTTTAGACATTTGACGTGCATTCAATTGAACTATTCACAATAATAACACTTGATGGTATTCATATTTCTTGGTTTAAATCTTCTACCAAGTTTAATTATCAACTTCTTATTGCTCACCTTTAGTTATTGCTAGTTGATTGTCTTCCGAAAGATTTATCACCATTCATTTGTTGGTTCTCATTTAATGATCTTATAACCTCATCTAGCTTAAGTTACTTTTTTTCTGTTAACATTTACTATAGTAATTGTTTATAAAACTTGGGTATTGGAGCCAATATAAGTAATGTTCGATCTTTGTCTTTGATACTTTCTCCTGCATTCATACGTCTGAATATCAACTCATTTAACTTATTGATATATTAAAATGCACTACCTTTACAATCCATCTTTTGCTTCACTTTCATTATTTATCGATTGATTAATAAGGTTGACGCAAACTTACATTCCAACAAATTATACAATTTATTTGGAGGTGTTTCTCTCAACACAACCACTTTAATTTGTAGAGCAAGTATCAATCGAATCAAATTCACAACCTTTTTGTTTTGTTCTCCATTTTGGATCTTTCATCTCACTTGTTTTTTTTTTCTTTCCAAAACACATTCAAGACCACCATTGGACCAAATAGTCTTTGATCAGTTGTGCATTGTCATAAGGTGAAGTTAATTCTCTCATAAAAAAAAAAACACAAATAAGATGAGAATTAATCTCCTTTCAAAAGAATGATACACCACAAAGTTCTTTTCATCAATTGATTGGAACCTCTGATCTAATGAATTTTCACACTAGCGAAACCACACTCATAAAAAAAGCAATAAATAAATAAACTTATAAATTTGGTGTGGTTCAACGCTTTATATTTACTCTACAATCTCACAACAAAATACTTTATTATTCAACTTGCAACTTTTAAAAGGAGAAAATTGCAAATCATCTCATAATTTTTGCAAGGAAAAATTATAAACCCTTTTAAAGACAGACAACTACTCAAGCCCGCAGTAAACACAAAGGAACTCTTATTATTCTTCGTACTACTTAATAAGAGATTCAAAAAATATAATCATATTTTTTGTATTGGGAGAGTCATGTTACTTACTATTTCAATATGTATTTATCATTATCTCTCTTCCTTTTTATATTTTATAACTTATAAATATTTTAAATAAATCAACACTAAAACTAAAAAATATTATTTGAGATCAACATTTTAATGCGTTAATTGGAGGATATTTTTTTTTATATCATATTTTTATTTAAAACTCTCCATTATACTATATATTGAAACTTATATACCATATTTTCTTTTTTACCTTTAAGAGGTCGCAAGACGGGGATCCAATCACTTGAAGCATTTTTTTCTCCTATAGGAGATCAATGCGACCATCTATTGTCATTTATTTATTTATTTTTATAACAAATGATTAATTGTTAATTTAATAAATAAAAAATAAAAAAAAAAATTAAAAAAAACTAGATTATGTGAACAAATTCAAATAAAATACATTTAATGGAAAAAAAATATATTAAAGTTAATGCGGTTGAGTAGCTGTGTCAAAACAAATAACGTGCTATATTGTTTTATCAACTTCCTCTTATTTTGTCGCCATAAATTAATAACTTAATTATATATTTTTTATTTGTTTTGGTACAACTATTCAACCTCATTATATTTTGTTTTTCCACAAAATGTATTTTGTTTGAAATTATTAATATAATTTGATTTTTTTTAATTATTTTTATTTATTAAATTCACAATTGATCATTTATCATAAAAAATAAAATAAAACAAATGACAATAGATGGTATATCGAGATATAACCAAAAATCATTGAGACGATCGCATCTCTGTCTTACGAACTCATTAAAAAAAATTAAATATTTTGATATATAAATTTAAATGTTAAATATAATTAAAAAATTTGAATGAAAAAAAATATCCTTAATCGGAACTTACTAAAAAAGATGAGAAAGGTAAAGAGGATATTGTCGAATGCCAGTTGGGTTGTAAAGGTGGGGACTACAAGTCACATGGCATGTTACTATGTTAGGTCATTCCTTTGTTTGTGCCCAATAAGAATGCCTTTGGCGCTTTATTGGAAAACTTTATAGAAAGTGGAGTTAGCCATTCGGTTCATTCATTTTCAATGACAGAAAACTTGTATTTTAGTACCATCACATAATAGTAACACCTTGCGAGTTTTTTTATTTTTTATTTTTAAATATATCTTATAGTCTTCAAAGTTAAACAAAAATATTAATTTTTTATTTTATTTTTAATCTTAATATCATTTCAATTATTTTTAGTCAGAGATTTATAAAATTTTATTATGAATTTTGTTATCGATTATATAAATAATAAATTTTGATGTAATTTTATGATCTATATTAAAAAAAAAAATCGCGTTTAATGTCAATAATTTTAATATGTATCTCACTCGATTATTACAAACAAAACCGCTTAATATACATGAATTTATTGAAAAATTATAAGAATTTTGAGTTTTGATTTTACAGATTTTAAATTTGAATCATCACTGTAAACATTTATAAATATAAATGATAAATTTGACATTAAAAAAAAAAGATAAATTACTAACTTACTACAAAAATAAGATAAATAACTAGTATGTTATTTTTATGTAATTTAAAAAATAATAAGATGTGGTTAGCTTTCTTTCTTTTTTTTTAAACAAAATTTAGAATAAATAGATTGTGCCTCAATATAAGATAGATAGAGAAATTCTTACAATAGATACTTATAATGAATTCTTATAAATAAATTTATATTTATCTCTCTTATCTATTGAACTCACGTCTTATCAAATCCAATTCTTATTTATTTGTTTTTTCTATCACAAGAAAAAACTATTGGAATTATCTTACTAGTATTGCTTTGTGCTAAGCTGAGATGAAAACCACTAAATTCTCATGCATCAGCAATAACAGAGTAAATTTCAGAACAAAAAAGGTCTAAATACTAAAATGACTATGAAATAAACATGCGTGAATGTTAAACTTACTTTGCTCGTTGATCATTTTTATTAAGATTAATTATCACATTCAATCGTTTGGCCAAGGAATAATTTTGATAACTTCCTTTCCTTGTACTTTAAGAGAGGGTAACATTTTTGAGTACCCAAGACCTATGGCTATAATTAGCACTCCTCAACGGCAACCAATTCATTTTTTGATATAAAACTAATAATATTCACAACATAGACGCTAACTAGATTCACACGTGCTCAAAATAATCACTTCGTAAATAAGGTTAAATGTTCAAGTTTCAAGAATTTAACCCCATTGTGGGAAGTTGAAACTTGAAAGATACCGTTCCCATTCTCATAAATGTTTAAGGCTACTCCTTAAGTTGTTATTTATGAACAAAAGTGAATTAATGAAATTAGATTAAATTTTCACAAAAAAATATTCACCTACTTTTGCTTAGTTACTCAGAAATAGAAACAGAAAACGAGGAGGGACTTATACTCAAACATAATTATTAAGCTTAATAATCAAGTAACATATCGTGACAAATATATGGACTCCTATGAAAGTTTCAAGGTGCATTAGTTTCCCTCCTTTTCTTTTTATAAACTTTCATTGAGTTTTTTATATATAATAAGAAAAGTAGTTGTTGTAATTAATGGGTATGTTTCTTTTATTAAATTATTTATTATAAATAGATATATTTAATGTTAATTTTTCACGTCTAAAAATAAACTAATAGTAGTATTAATTAAAGGTAAATTTGGATTAAGCTTTAGATTTGTAAAAAACAAAAGAAATGCATTTAGTAATTTATATAAGAGTCTATATTTAGAGAGAAAAAAATTCCCAATAAATGTTTATAACAATTGCAACAATAAATACTGTTCGGTGGAAGATTCAAGTCGAATAATTGTTTGAATTTGTATTTTCAGCTCATCAAAAGTTCAAACATTATTTTTGGTAACATTATTTTAACTTTTAAGAATACCAAAAGTATAAATTTTTCAATAAAAAACAATAATTGAACATTTAAAGAGTTGAAAACACAATACAATATTTCATATAACAATGTTTGATTTTTTTAACATTCTCCAAATTTTAATAAAACATTTATATTTTTAATATTCTTAACACGTATTTAATGACACGTGTTAAAACGACCTAATTAAATATGAATTGGAGTGATACTATAATGTCAAGTATCAAAATTATAAAAACCTAAGTATCAAAATTATAAAAATATCTTTTTGAATATTTTATTGGCTATTAGGTTTATTTATCCTAAAATGTGTCTTCTATCAACTAATATCAACTAATTTGGTCCTAGAATGTGTTTAATTTTGTTAGTTTAGTCTATACAAATATATTTGAAATCAACGATAAATTCACATACATTAATTTAATACCTCTATTTCTTTTTATTTTCACATTATCAATATATTATATAACTAGTTTTATTAATTTTATCTCTTCCTCTCTCTTTCATTTATAATTTCAACAATCAAAGACAATAGTAACACTTTCTCACCCATTTCCATTTTGGGTGACCTTCGGTATCATAATTATAAAAACATGTCAGAATAAAAAATTATAAAAACATCGTCCAATATGTTTAGCAACTATAATAATTGTTTATTCAATAATAACCATAGTAGTTATAATTCACAATAATAAAAATAAAAAAATGGACACAAGGCATGGCAAATATTACATACAAGCCTAAAACCAAAAGTGTCTTATCAGCCGGAACTGGAGCCGACACCGGCACCGGAAGTAGAAGCCGATAGTAAATTAAAAAGAGCACTCATGGCTCGAACCTGCATCTCAAGCGCAGGTATATAATCAATAGCTTCTTCAAGAATTACCGGTAACGGTTCCTT
This sequence comes from Cicer yamashitae, assembly GCA_037974755.1. Lineage (NCBI taxonomy): Eukaryota > Viridiplantae > Streptophyta > Magnoliopsida > Fabales > Fabaceae > Cicer > Cicer yamashitae. The sequence continues at coordinate 4,385,311 of JBBPBQ010000002.1, forward strand.
CTTGCAACCGGGAACCAACCGTCCAAGGAACCTTACTTTCCTCTGCACACTGGGTCCCCCCTTTCCCTTCAACCGGAAAACGTTGACCGTCAACCTCTTGGACCGGGTTGACGGAGAAGCCGTTACCCTCTGTTTCTTCTTCTTCCTAAACTTGAGTTTTAGCCGGCTTGTAAGAATGGCTCGGCTCCATCGAGTCTTCCCTTTAGCCGTAAAGGCGAGTGCTCTATCGGCGGCTTCGCGAACGGCTTTACCTCGGCGCGGCGAGTTGACTCCGATTAAGGCTTGGCGTAGTTTGGATGAGTAGATTTGTTGCTGAGCTTGTGATTTCCATTTTGGCTGGCGGCTTAGAATCTGATCTTGTTGATGTTTTTGTTGTGTCTTGTTCTTCCTTTGCTTTCTCTTTGTGTCACGTGACACGCTCGTGTTTGTTACTAGGTTTGGCATCGTAGATGGCGATGACATTTTATAAGACCCCCAATTTGAAATTTAATTCAATTATGGTGGTGGAAGATCAAAGGGGTTTTAAAGATTTTTTCTTTTTCCTTTTTTTTTTTTTTTGTGGTTGAAAAGGAAAGTGGTGAGTTGGTTAGAGTTAGAAAAATGAAGAAATTAAGCTATTTGAGATGGATATATTTGAATTGGAAGAGGTGAATGAAAGAAGGGTGGTGGT
>JBBPBQ010000002.1:4386059-4428833 GCA_037974755.1 Cicer yamashitae
TATTTTTTTTTTTTTTTTTTTTTTTTTTTTTTTGTGGTTGAAAAGGAAAGTGGTGAGTTGGTTAGAGTTAGAAAAATGAAGAAATTAAGCTATTTGAGATGGATATATTTGAATTGGAAGAGGTGAATGAAAGAAGGGTGGTGGTGGTGGTAGGTGACTGAATGAGAACGGAACGGGATGAGGTGGGGTGGGTGAGGTGTCCGTGTCCCTGTAATTGGGAGGTGAGGTGAGGTTGAAGGAAGAGCATAACGGTGTGGGATACTTATAAAGGGGACTCACAATCACAATTAACAAAACAACATTGATGGAAAACTCATACAATCACAAAGCACGCGTCGTTTTCCCTTTCTAATAAAGTGAAAAAAATAAAATAAGAAGATAAGTGTAATGGTAAATTGTAGGTGTGATATGATGCACCGCTTTAAAGTAACACATTGGTGGAGCTGAGATTTTTTTTTTCTTCCATACATGCTCTTAAATTTAGGCTCTTTGGTAAAATTAATTGATAATATATAACTTATAATTTATAATTATTAAGTTAATTAATTGTTTAGTAAAATTAATAGTTTAATTAACTTAAAAATATAAAATGATATAAAAAATTCTTTTAATTAAAAATAAATTTTATCAATTCATACTTAAAATATTTTAAAAGTATAAATTCAAAATCATTACTTGAATTAATTTATCAAAAAATACTATAAATTATAAGCTATAAGTTCACAAATGATTAGAAGCAGTAAATTATAATCGATAAATTCGTTTTTTGATTTTGCCAAAGTGTGAGTTGACCACGACTCTAGTGGTGAAGATGGTTTAAATGTTTAACAAAGTATTCCTAGGAATCAAATGTAAGAATACTTAATTAGAAATGTATTAAAATTTGTATTTCTATTTTTTACATTTCTAAAGTTTAAATGTGGCATTTTTAATACAAAAATTTAATTTTTAACTGTTAAAAGTACTTATCAATAAGATCCAATAGTTTAAGAAATATTATTTGTGGCCCATAATTGTCTTAAATATTTTGTAAGTTTTATTCTAAATTTAAAAATTAAACCCCTAATGAAGGAAAATGTAATTTTAATAATTAAAAAAAAAAGTAACATAAAATTTAGTCTCTATAAAATTTTAATTTTTTATTTTCAGTTATTTTAAAAAAATTCTCAACTTTTAATTTCTAAATATTTGTTTATTCACTTTTAGTTTTTATTTTGAAATTGTAAAAAAAAATTATATTTTAGTCCTTAAAAAAAGTCCCAATAAATTCAATGTAGAGACTACAAGTGAATAAAAAAAATTATTAACTACACTTGAAATATCGTAATTTTGTAAAGATTAAAAATATATTTAATAAAAAAAACTCTCATTTTGTTATATTATAAAAAATAAAAACATTTGGGACCCTCATGGATTTGGGGCTGTGCTATTGGGTTTGTACAACTCAATTGTCGGGCCTATATACACCATTTGGACTTTTTGAAAGAGAAAAATATAGTGAAAATGATGTGATATACGTTAAAAGTTTCACATTAGACAAGATAAAAGTTTAACAAAGTGTTTATGAGTAACGAGTGTTCTCACTCTAAAAACTAATTTCGTGGAGATTGTGTAGATCTAACCTAATTTTTAAGATTGATATATTGGTGATGTGATGAAAATGAAATGTCAAAGGAAAAATAATATATTGAATAAATGTAAAAATATAATGATATGTTTACAAATAACATTGTTGATAGTTTAAAAGATGTGGTCAAAAACATTGTTTAAGAAATCTATAAAAAGAATTGGTGATGTTAACAAATATCTAGAGAATATTGTTTAAGAAATTCATAAAAATAAATTTTGTTATAAATACATGTCAAATACTTGTGAATAACAGTTTTGGGGTGTGGATGTTATACAACTTTGGTGGGACACCCTTCTTATAAAACGAGGGGATGGACACCCTTTAAAAGATTAATCCAATTTCATAAGAGATGAGCATATCGAGCCATTAATTGGATCACCCGTTGGATGAGTGAAAGGTGTTGGCCTCCACTTATTGAGTGAATTAGAACAAAGCATTAAGGCCCCACAAATTATTTGTTTTCATACCATGCAATGATTATTAGGTGCAATGATCCACGAACATGGACAATAAACAATAGAGTGATCCATGTGCTATGTGGATTGTTTCTCTGGCACTTCCCTCATCCTCGGCTTTGTTTTGTTGTTTGTTGCAAGTTCTTGATATCTTTATTCCTTTTTTTTTTTTATGAAATATCTTTATTCCCTTTTGAGCTTGTTGACAGTCATGCTCCACATCACTACTATTTGATATGGGGTACAAATCCCCTATATTGTATTGTATTATCAAATTAATTCTCAATACTTTTGCATTATTAATTAAGCCTATGGGGAAGCATGAAGATGATGTTTGTCCTTTTTTTTTTCTTAAATTCTCTTATTGCTTCCCACCAAGCTTCTATTGGCTCTTTGTGCAATCACACTCCGAGTGCAAATTCAGGAGTGCTATCTCTCTCTGTCCCTACTTCATTCGGTGAAGCCCGGGACTCAAGAATATCAGAAAATAAGGGAATTCATATTTCTTAATGTAACTACGTGGCATAGTTATATATCTCGACCGTCGGATTTAAAATTAAGATCGAAATCATTTCACATTTATTTTACTGATTGTATAATCAAAACCGTCGTATTTAAAATTGACGGCGGAGATTTAAAACTGCAAATAATTGCATAATAAGACTATTGTGGAGAATCTGCGTTCGAAATAAAATTATATACTAAATATATGTTTGATATTACTATGGTTTTGTTCAAAATTTGTGATCAACTTCAATAATTATATAAAAATTATAATTTGTCATTTTTTAAAATCACAACGATTTATCTTAATTCTGATAAGTCAACTATGATATCAAATATGCATTAATAAAGTTGAGAATCATATCTGATAATTATTATTTAAGGGAAAAGCTGATAAAATAAAGCAAATATTCAAGTGCCAATATCATCATGGATTAGATGGTTTAGTTTAAAGCGAAAGGGACACTATATCATATGGTCAACAGTGAATTAATGTTAAAAAATACATTTGAAATTTTAATGACATTCGGTGATTGAGTTTAACTCAAGTGATATTGATTTAAAAAAATAAATATTAGTGTTTTAAAATTAAATTTATACTTTTTTTCTTTATTTTGTTGAATTAACACTAATATTATAACTGTTTCAGTTGTAAATACATTGAGGATTTTTAATTGTACTTCAAATTGGCGATATAGTTCTCATTCAAATTTTAATTGAATTTTAAGTATATATTATGTTATATTTGATAATACCAATAAATTAACTTAAAATTTATTAGATTAGTTTATATGTTTGTTTGGTGAAATGAAATGTATGTGTTAAACAAACTTCTCTCGTCAATTTATAATTTATTTTAAAATATTATTTCGAGCAAAGTTTAACATTTTATATTTTATATTATTTGTAATCTTTATTATTTTTGATTATATAACTTTTCTATAATAAAATAACTGTCCCATTAATCCACTGTTCACCAACTCTGTGTTCATATCTTCTTTTTCTCGGTGACATATTTATCTTCTTTTATAGTAAAAATACAGAGGGAAAAAATATATACACTAATTAAGATGAATAAATGCGTTTTCTTTTTTGTCTATCTTTCCAGTGAAAGCATGTTTAAGTAAACCCGTATTGAACTTATTTGCATTTTGAATATTGGAATTTTTATCACTATTTGATTACCAACCAAATTCTCCGGTTATAAAATTGGGTCTATAATGTATTCCGTCATTTATTATTTTTTAAAAACTAATTAATTATGTATTTTTATATTATTTCATATTTATAAAAATTAAATTTATTAAATAATTTAATTTTAGTTGACTAACTTTCTAGTTATAAGTCGTCAACATAGATTTCCCTCTCACATTTGTCAACATAGATTTCCCTCTCACATTTGTGTATTTGTATGGCAACAGCCAAGCGGAATTGTTCAATGTTCAGAATAGCCATGTATTTTGAAAAGCAAAATCATTACAAGCTATTATTACGTGCTAGCGAGTGCCTCCCTTGAGTGAGACACCGTAAGACACTGAGCATCAATGAGAGCTAATTATTGTTTAAAAGAAGGAAAAAGTAAGGTGTACACTATTTTAATAAACCAATATAGTTGTTTTTTTTTTTTAAATCGTAATATCAGTCATATATTTTAAAATTCACGAGTTAATATTTTTATAATTTTTAATTATAAAATGATGATGAAATATATTTTAATTAATATAACGATAATGTTAAAAGGTTAATATTCATAGAGTTATAATAAAATTATTTAAAATTTTTAGTTTTAATTTATAAAATTATTTATTTTTATAATTTATTTAATAATAGATAAATAATTAATAGATCTAGATTGTTCTATATTTTAAGATTATATGTCATGTTATTTAAAATATGTCAAAATCATAATTTTATAATTAAATAAATTTGATTAAAATCAAAATTGTCGAATTTTAAAATAAAAAATTAAATTTAAAAATTAATTAAAATAGATGAATCAAATTTAGGATTAAACATAGTTTTTATTAAAGGGAAAAAATCCATACTACTAGAGCTTAAGTTCAATGCACACGTGAATTTTGTGCATACGATTTTAAACAAATTAAGTATCTCGGAAGCAAAGGACGTTTGGTAGTATTTGCCAACTTAGTATTATTATATAAAAAAATAGCAATTTTGATATATTTTATCATTCAATCTTATAAATCATAAAATATTTTGATATCTTCAAAAATTGTGTTATAAATCCATTAAAATTTTAGTTATAAAATATTAATTATAAAAATTATTTTAAAAAAATCTTAAAAATTTATACATTCTTATAACGTCTTTTAAAATCCTAATCTAATACACTCACTTATAATTGTCCAATCATTATTAGTTCACATACAAATTAGTGCAGTAGTTCAAAAGTGGGGTGCAAAAGACATTTCAAGAATGACCCAAAGCATTTATAATTTAAGATTTTATTTGAGGGAGGCTAAAGCGATGACTTTAGTGGGCATTTTGAGCTGGGCCTGATTTGAAACAACAATCTAGTAAAGTAAGAAAGCATTTTTATGAAAGACCAATGATTTTATAAATAAAAAAAATGAAAGACCATTGGTCAAATAAAACATTTATATCTTGAAATATTTTAATGGTATCAAATTATTATGAGCATAATTACAATATTGCTATAAGCCTTGGCTAATGACAGTAAGTGAGTTCGATTCCTAGACTTGTGTTTTTCACCAAAAAAAAAATTTGACATCACATATACAAATATTGTCATATACATGACCAATTAAGGTTGTCATAGATGATTTTAGACTTTTTGTTCACATTTGAATCCCTCAATTAATAGGTTATACATAAATTTAATTATAAATTATTGCTGAGATTAGCATTTCTCGTTAACCTTGCATTAATTTTATTTCCCCTGATATTTATTTATTTATTTTTGATTAAAAAATGTAGTTTAATGTAGTTTTAGTCTCTCTATTTATCTTGATTTAAAACATTGATCCTTTATTTTAAAAGTCGACGATTTTAGTCTATGTCTATGATTTTTTAACAAAAAAATGGTGACATGCTTTAAATAATATATCATATGATACGATGTAAAATAGTTAACACCCATAAAATAATAATAAAACACCGTAAAAATTTAATTTTCAACTTTAGAAAAATTTCATATTTGTAATTTAATTAATGACATATGAATAAATAATACACTTAGATGGTTATATATCATGGAATTATATATCGCATTATTTAAAAACGTCAAATCGTCATTTTTTTAATTTAACAATCTAAATGAAGAATCAAAATTGTCGACTTTTAAAATAGATATACTAATTTCGTAAATTGACAAAAATAAATAAATAAAAATTGTAATTAAACTCAAAAAATTTAAAAATGAGTTAAGCCCCGGTGACTCATCACGGTCAAAACAAAATGCAATGCTCACAAAACTATAGCTTTATAGAACCAAAATTTTGCTAATATAAATATATTCCTATAAAAAAATATTATCATGTATACACCACCTACTAATTGTTCTGTCTCTCTCATTGTTCTTCTCGCTATAGAACTTTTTGGTTCTATCACTAGCTGCAAAGCCCAGATAATGATAACATGGATCCAACCTGGGCCGGGTTACGGAAGTACGCCACGGCCCAACAAGCGATAGAAATGGCGCCAAAGTTTTCCCGCCAAGAGAAAGAACCCCGACCAATTGATAACCATCTGGAAGTTCCAACCCTAACCAGAATAGAATCGGAACAGCGAAAGCAAGAGCAACAAGAGATCATTTCCAGAAGAGAATAATGGAGTCCGGAAATCCTGCATCAACTCCCGAACCCGAATCACCTACATCTCCCTCCGCCGGTTTCAACACAGATCAACTTCCTCACACTCACACCAGTCGCGCTTCTGAAGATGACGAAGCTTCCGTTGATCCCGATATCATACGCGATGAACCCGAACCAGAGGAAGAAGACGAAGACGGCGAAGATCTTTACAACGACAACTTTTTGGAGTCAGTCAATTTTTACCATTTCATTTTCTTACTCAGTGTTTTTTTTGCAATTTATTTATTTATAATCTAGGTGTGTCGTTGGATGTTGAACAGTGATTATCGGAGGATGGATGAGGCTGATCAGTTTGAATCGGTTGGATTGGATGATTCGGTGGAAGATGAGAGAGATTTTGATCAGATTATGGAGGATCGTAGGGCTGCTGAGATTGAACTTGACACTCGCGATGGTCGTGCTTCCAATCGCTCTAAACTTCCTCAGCTTCTCCACGACCAGGGTAACCATTTCTCTTTCTTTCCTTTCAATTTCTTTATTCGGATGAAAAAGAAAATGGAATTATTGTTTGTTAATTTAAATTGATGAAAGTTAATGGAATTATTGTTGGTAAATATAAGCTGGTCAAAATTGTTTGATACTACCAAATCGTTTTAGGCAATCTCACCATGGTGGATGCTGAATGTATAACTATATAGTGCATTGATATTAATTCTGGGGGAATTGGTTGTATTACTTATGCGAATAAGCAGGGATTAGGATATGTCACTATTCACTCTGAAAAGGAAGCATCATGGGTTAAAGGTTATATGGTAGTGTATATTTAGATACAGGTTGAGATTGCAGAGTCGAACTGAGTCATCATGATTCATGATTTTGGAAAATCTACACCGGAGAGCTTCAACCAAATTGCATTGGCACCACGATTTTGACCAACTCACCTTTAATCCAAACCTACACTATTGTGGGCCGGACCTCTTTTTACTTAGATAAATTTTTGACTTAAAACATAAGGTGTTGGTTGTTTATATGTGAACTTTCTATTGCAGATACTGATGATGACAGTTATAGGCCTTCTAAAAGGGCCCGAGCTGATCACAGGTCGTCTGCACCAAGCGATGATGATCTTGATGGGATGAATAGTTCACCTGGCAGGTCACAACGTGGACACTCAAGGGAGGATAACCCAACTACTGATCAAAACGACGATGATCAATATGAGGTACTTTCAGCATTGAATTTTCTTTTTATTTTTTAAGAAAAAGATACAATTATCGCTGTGACCTGGTTGATTTTGTTTCACAATTGTCACTGGGTCATGGAATGGAATGTAGGATGATTTTGATGATGAAGCTGGGTACGAGATGTACCGTGTTCAAGGAACTCTTAGAGAGTGGGTTACAAGAGATGAAGTGCGCCGATTCATAGCCCGGAAATTCAAGGATTTCTTACTCACATATGTCAATCCAAAAAATGAACACGGAGACTTTGAATATGTTCGTCTGATAAATGAGATGGTGTCAGGTAGTACATCTTCTACAAGTCTTGAAGCCTTGAACTTGTGACAGTCATCAGTATCTTATCTGCACCTGCTTATTTTTTGTCTTTTCGTTGTAGCTAACAAGTGCAGTTTGGAGATAGATTACAAGCAATTTATCTACGTCCATCCCAACATTGCCATTTGGCTGGCTGATGCACCTCATTCTGTTTTAGAAGTAATGGAAGATGTTGCTAAAACTGTTGTCTTTCAGTTACATCCAAATTACAAACATATACATCAAAAGATTTATGTTCGCATTACCAACTTACCGGTTTACGATCAGATTCGAAATATTAGGTAACATTAAAAAATCAACTTATATATTGCCCCATTCTCCTTCTCTCTCTTCCATTGGATAAAATCTAAAAGTTGCCTTCTATGGAGCAGACAGATCCACTTGAATACAATGATACGGATTGGGGGAGTAGTAACCAGGCGTTCTGGAGTTTTCCCTCAGCTGCAGCAGGTGAAGTATGACTGTAACAAATGTGGAGCAATTTTGGGACCATTTTTTCAAAATTCCTATTCAGAGGTGAAAGTTGGGTCCTGTCCTGAGTGTCAATCAAAAGGACCATTCACTGTCAATATTGAGCAGGTACGACCTTTCTAATCCTTGAGTTTTGAAACTAAGTTTTTGCTAAAGAAGTTGGGAATGAGGACATTGGAATGACCCAATTTGTGTTGATTACTGTTGTTCATTTTGACATTTCATATGACTGCATAAGACCTGTTCAGTTTACTTTAGATATATTGTTGCATGATTAACACATTATATACTTTTTGGTTTTTGTAACTAATAGGTGTGTTAAAAAGTTGTGTAAAGATAACCTCATTTTCTTACTTTTATGCTTGCTATAGACAATTTACAGGAATTTTCAAAAGCTAACTCTTCAAGAGAGCCCAGGAATAGTTCCTGCTGGGCGACTTCCAAGATACAAAGAAGTGATACTGCTGAATGATCTGATTGACTGTGCTCGACCTGGAGAAGAGATTGTAATCATCCATCACTCTAACTTGTTAGTTTTTGTCTAGGGTGTTGTGGAATGTTTTTCTGATGTTGTTTATATTCTGATAAAACGTTTCAGGAGGTCACGGGTATTTATACTAATAACTTTGACTTGTCCCTAAACACAAAGAACGGTTTTCCGGTGTTTGCCACTGTTGTTGAGGCAAATTATGTTACAAAAAAGCAAGATCTCTTCTCTGCCTACAAACTTACACAGGAAGACAAAGAAGAGATTGAGAATTTGGGCAAAGACCCCCGGATTGGAGAAAGGGTTTGTTCCCTATAACTTTATTTGCATTTCTTCCATTTAATTATTTGTTATTAAATGAACAATAAATTGAAATTCAGATTATCAAGTCTATTGCTCCATCAATCTATGGTCACGATGATATAAAAACTGCAATAGCTTTAGCTATGTTTGGAGGTCAAGAAAAGAATGTCGAAGGGAAGCATCGACTGCGAGGAGACATAAATGTTCTTCTTCTCGGTGATCCAGGAACAGCAAAGTCTCAATTTCTGAAGTAAACTTATACATCGTCACTTTATAGTCTTCTTTTAGTTTGTAATGCTGATCAATTAATTATAATGCTTCTTTTAATTTGTAATATTGATCAATTAGTTATTAAATATTACAAATTTCTGCTGTCAGGTATGTTGAAAAAACTGGACAGAGAGCTGTATACACCACTGGCAAAGGGGCTTCTGCTGTGGGTCTCACGGCTGCAGTTCACAAGGATCCCGTGACAAGGGAATGGACCCTTGAGGGGGGAGCCCTTGTTCTAGCTGACAAAGGAATTTGTCTCATTGATGAATTTGACAAGATGAATGACCAGGATCGGTAAGAAAATAGATATTGTAATCCTTCGTTGATTTCTGATTATAATGTTTTAGTTGTGTTTGACCATTTAGATATGTATATTATCAGGGTAAGTATCCATGAAGCCATGGAGCAGCAGAGCATAAGCATATCAAAAGCTGGAATTGTCACATCTCTTCAGGCGCGGTGTTCTGTCATTGCTGCTGCAAATCCAATTGGAGGAAGGTAAGCAAACATTCAAGCTTACATGTATCTGACGGCAGGCTGGCACTGTTCATCAGTGTCCAAGCTAAGACTTCATCTTCCATGACATACATGTTGAATCAACCAAGTACTGCTATATGGTTTAGTTTCATTTTCCTAGCCTCTAACTTATGAGTTGTCAAATTGAACTTTGTTGGATTTGCAGATATGATTCCTCAAAATTATTTACTCAAAACGTTGAATTGACAGATCCTATTATTTCTCGTTTTGACATCCTCTGCGTTGTGAAGGTAATGTTTAAATTCACCCATTCTTCTATAAACTCTTAACTTGTTCATATATTGATTGAGGGAGTTCTTGATTTTACAGGATGTGGTTGATGAGGCCACTGATGAAATGCTTGCAAGGTTTGTTGTTGACAGTCACTTCAAGTCACAACCCAAGGGTGCTAATAATGATGACAATTCCGAGTCTCAGGTTGCATCTGCCATGCCAACTGACCCTGAGGTCTTACTAAAATCCTGCTGCTGCCAGTATCCTTAAATTAGGTAAAATTTAGATTGTGTGTTCTCTGTATCTCAAGGGATTTTTGTCTTGTTTGCAGATACTTCCTCAAGATCTATTGAAGAAGTACATTACATATGCCAAGTTGAATGTTTTTCCAAGGCTACATGATGCTGATTTGGATAAACTGTCACATGTATATGCAGAACTGCGGAGGGAATCATCAGTAATGTCCTATCTCTTTTTTCTTAGCAAACTTGTTTCTTTTTTATTTAGTTTCACTAACATGCTGCTCTTACTCTCTTGTTTAGCACGGGCAAGGAGTCCCCATTGCCGTGAGGCACATTGAATCAATGATAAGGATGTCTGAAGCTCATGCGAGAATGCATCTCAGACAGCAAGTCACACAAGACGATGTGGACATGGCGATTCGTGTTCTACTTGATTCATTCATATCAACCCAAAAATTTGGGGTGCAGAAAGCGCTGCAAAAGGTATAGAAAATATTCTCAATCTGCACCAGAATTTTATGAAATTCAAGTAATATTACATCATGTTATAAATTACCATTTCTTTTGCCATTTTTTTTCTATACTATCACATCGCTTTAGTAATTTTGATGGGCATTCATGGAATTTGTACTGGACAAATGCTCTCTCCTAATCAATGGTTTTGCTATTGCAGAGCTTTAGAAAGTATATGACTTTCAAGAAGGAATATAATGATGTGCTCCTTCATCTTCTCCGTGAGCTTTCAAAGAATGCTTTGCATTTTGAAGAAATTGTCACTGGATCTGCTTCAAATCTAACGCATGTAGATATCAAAGTAGATGATCTTTTTGTCAAGGTAATTAACACTAGTCCTTTATGTTTGTTTCAAACTGAGATAATTGTGACTGACTCTCGGTTTGTTTAACACTGCAGGCTCAAGAGCATGAAATTTATGATCTGACACCCTTCTTCAGCAGCAGACACTTTTCAAGTGCCAATTTTCAATTGGTTGAAGACGGAAGAGTGATCAGACATAACCTGGCTAGGTGAAATTAGAAAAGCATCAATGTATTGTTTTGTCATATTCTAGGTATTAGTCTTGAAAGACTTCTGAGTGTTATCTATTTGCATTCATGTGTTATAATTTAACCAAATAGTCACTTGGTTTGGAGCAAGTATGGTGCTTGTTGGATCGAGGATCCTTTCTTCAATGGATTCTATCATGTAAAACTTTCACTTGAACATTGCCGATACAAAAAATGTATGAATCATTAGAATATTTCTCTAAAAAAATAAAAGCTGAACAGTAAAGAGTGGAACAAATGTAATGGAAAAAAAATCGGTAGCAATAGGCTGGCTATTTTTAGCCAAATAGGCTTTTTTAAAAAGCGTTTATTTAATTTTAAAAAATAGAAGTCTGACCTAAGTCTTTTTTTTATCAATTAAATCTGATGTAAGTTAGACAGTACATCCTGGGGATGTGTCTTACACATTTCCACTCTTGTCCACCACATGAATATCAAGGACGTGCTTATTGTTCTTATGAAATGTTACCATTGAAAATGAAAATTTTTAAAAGTAATCCACGATCACCAAAATTTCTTAGATGAAATTTTGATTTTAGTTTTTATTAAATTGACTATCACTTTGGTTGTATGCATGTTTAAATGGACAATTGTAAATTAAACAAACTATTATCCAAATTTTAATCATCAATCATTTATGGCTTTGAAATTTGTGACATAGTAAAAACGTCTTTGTATATAAAGTTCATATGTTGATATTTTGTGTTAAAGGATTTGAGATGACACGATAATGACTTACATGACACTCCTGGGAGACAATTTGGATATTAAATGACTATTTTATAAAAAATTAGATACTTAATTAAAGAGAATTCTATATCATAAATAATTTAATGCATATATATCATGGGAATTTTTTTAGTTTGTAAGTCATTTACAATTATTAGATCATTAAAAATATTTAAATTTTATCTTAACTAACTCTAAAGTTATATCGTAAAAATTTTAATTCTTATACCAATAGAGTGTTTAGATAAAGTAATGAAAAATATTTGAATCTACAATAAATACAAAGCAATTCAAATATTTCATTTGAATACCTTTTATTTATAAATTTTGAGTTTTAAATATAGTGAATTTTTATTTAAATTTGGTCTTTATATGATTTTCAATTTCTTGGAGTAAAAATGTAAATATGAAAATAAAAGTTGTTAAAAATGGTCATTAAAATATTTGGGCCAAAACTATAAATTTGGAAAGGTTTGGGGCTTATTTGCAAAATTTTAAATTTTAGAGCAACCAATTTTGTAAAATTTCGAAAATCATAGGGATCATTTTCCAGTTTGAAATTTTTTAAATAATGTTATTCAGATTGGAATATATAAGAAAAATTTGTAACTTTCTTTTAATATATATCCACCACTTTTGGATTCATATTTCATAAGTTAAGAGAAAATTTCTGATTTGAGTATTAAAAGTTAAATTTAAAAATAAACTAAATTACTGATAAAATAAGGTTAAATTAGTTTTTATTTAATTTAAAAAGAAAAACATGTAACTTTCAAAACTACAAAATAGATTTTATAATTTTTACTTTTGTTTTAACTCCAACATGTCACTGTTGTGATCACTGCTCTAATTACCGCTGAACACTACGTCAACCACCACTATAACACCTACTTATAACTATTACGTCCATTTTAATTGCTGATTATCATATTAAAAGCTGCAAAGTGCCATCAAATACAACCACTATTTTTAAAATTATTACTAAATAATGAAATTATAAATTTATTATATTTAAATTATTTTATACAAATTTTAATTAACAACTTTTATTTTTAAAATATTGTGGGTTTCAATTGAAGTTGTCTGATTCACAACTCAAATAAATAATTTATATTGTCTAAGTAGTTCTCTCAATAGTTGTTTGATGGTGAGTGGTGACCCACGCGATGCTTACATTTTTGTAATGTCAAAATTGATAATTTTACTATTTTTTTTAATTTTTTGTCATTTTTATGTGTCAATATTATTGATATCGGATAAATTTAAAATGAAACTGGTTAAAGTGAGCGGTTTAATTTAAAAAAACTTAAGAAACTCAACTCGTAACCAAGACTAGATCTAGTATTTGAAATTTAAAATTAAAAATCACTCTTAAACAAGGCTTATATTTTTTGTGATATTTAAAATTTCTTAATTTAACTTTATTAATATAACTCATGAAATCCCTTCACTTTAAAAATTCTCAAAATAAAGACAAATTAAATTAAAATTTTAAAATTACTCTACAAAATTACAGTTATATGTAAAAATCATTAATCCAAATACACTTTAAATTTTATATTTGAAACAAAACTTATTTAATATATAGTTTTTTATTTGATGACAGCTCCCTTACTAAACAGTTAAAACTGTGTCCTTTTTTATATTTAAGGGAAACTCTGCCTCCCTAATATTTTAGGTTAGTTGCCTTTCCACTCTCATTTATTAAATTAAACATTTTCCTCCCTAATTTGATTCTACTTATTGTAGTTTTTCCTCTAATTATTTGTTCTGTTAAAGAAAACAAAAATATTAAAAGACAAATTTATCCCTAATCTTAAAAGAATTTATTGACTAACTCGACAATGTCAATCTTGACTATATATCTGTCCACCGTATAATGCACTTCAAAATATATGTGTATAGCAAACGGCTCTAAATATTAAATAGAACTTAAACTTTGAAATCGATACATAACATCATAAATATAATGAACATGTCAAAATTCAACACATCTAATGCATGGCTTGTGTATGCTTGTTTCGTGATTCATCGGCATCATTCATCAATAGAAATTTTGTTAAGATTTCTCTATCAAAAGAAAAACTAAAACATCACAACAAGATTCAATGTATAATCTTTCAACTTAATTCAACCGATAAAATATTGTTGGATTAGACATCGTATTCCAAATTCGAATCTACCCAAATTAAAAAATAGCAACTCGCATTTATATATAAGTTTGTACTTTTATTTACCATTTTATCTATTGAAGAAAAAATTCAATGTATTTTAAAAGGTAAAATTTTTTTTATATCTCTCTTTTATTATTGACTAAAGATCAAGAAATCAATTTGCAAATTAAACAAAAAAGACTTCATTATTGAGTAAACGGTAAAATTGGATTATCCTACATTTTGGAAGTTCTTTTACCTCCAAATGCAGGAATAAAAAAGGATTAGGTTGCTCAGATTTGAAATGAAACAATTGTTTTTCTTTGAAATTTTTTTAATACCAAATATCACATTCATAGAAAAAAAAATTCTATAATGATTTTGGTATTTGTCAAAAGGAATATTACTTAGGTTCGAATCGAGATATGATATTCATTATAACAGTTTCGGTATTTGTCAGTTAAACTAGACGTTATATATATAATTTTGTTTTCTTTTATTGTCATGTCAAGCTATTGAGTATTAGAGGTTATGTTTATTGAAACTCAAATTTCTCTTAAAAACGAGATAAATTTGTCTTTTTATTTATGACGGTAATTTTTTAAACTTTTACTATTTTATTTAACGGAAAAACTTCATTAAGAGTGAAAACAACTATCAATAGAATTAAATTATGAAGGAAAATGTTTAATTTAATAAATAAGAATGGAGAATGCAACTAACCTAAAACATCAGGGTGACAAAGTGCATATAACTAACTATATTTAATTATTTATGAAGTAATTTAAATTTTATATTAACTTGCTTTATGGGTAATGTTTTCGAATTGGACCACGACCTATTCAACTTGAAAATGTATAATGTTCAAAAGAAAACACTCGGTGTGTCGAACACTCGTTGGTATTTTATAATCTTAGACGATTTAAATCGTTGATCAAATTCAAAAGATCATTACACACTATGTTTGACATAACTGACAACAATTACTGTAACCAATACCCACATTCATTTTCTCATAGTTATAAAATAATTCTCCTTTTTTATTTTTGTAAGGCTACACAAGAATAAAGATATTTAATTGTATTTTGGTTTCTTAAGCTATAAAACTTTGGTACATAATTGAAAAATTTTAAATGACCATTTTCGTCAAAAAAAAAAAATCACAAAATAAATTATTCTTTTAGTTTTTAATATAATATTTAATTACTTTTTTAGATATATCTCTAATTAATATTATATACATCACTCATAATTTATCATATTCTATTTTAAATTAATGATAATCAACATCATAAATACACAAACAAACAATTAATAAAAACAACGAAGTAAAATATTATTCTTTATTTTATTTGTATATTTCTAACATAGAGAGAGTATATTTAAGTAAAAAAAAGAAGCATAGAGTTAATATATTAAAAACAAAGTAACTTCTTAGTACATATCTAGCGATAGAGGCAATTAAGCTCACAGTAATACATCCATTCATTCATAATTTCACACTGCATCATAGCGCTCAACCATTAATACCATAAGTTCGCAGAAAACAAATTTACATCTTTTGGAAATGCTCAACTTAAATTCTCATTATACAAAATAATATACTCCATCTATTGTAAAATATATAAAAAAATAGATATATTTAATCTAAATTTAAATAAAATACATCTATTTATCCATTTTTTCACTAGAATGGAGTAAGTAGCTTAAGGATAGACAAACACCGAATTCACCAAAAAAAAGGATTTTCCAAAGCCTCGAAGAGTTCCGCAATATTCCAACCCAAAATCAATTAGCGGCGGCGGCGGAATGATCAAAAGCTAATATACGAACCAAACCATCAAAACTAACGCCGCCGTCTTGATCGCCACCACCAAATTTGATCATAGCGCTTATTTCATCATCGGTGGCAACAAAGCCAGCCCAAGCCATATAATTCTTCAAATCATGGTGGCTAAGTTTACCGTCACCGTCTCTATCCATCACCCTAAACACATCTTCCATGGCCCCACATCCTAACGGTTTCTTTTCTCCGTTTCCGCTTACCACGCGCTCGAATTCCTCGTACTCCACGAATCCGTTCATGTTCGTGTCTGCTACCGACATCATCGCACGGATGGCGTCGTCTCCGCCATTGACGCCTCCGCTAACGGTGGCATAAAACGAGCGGAGGTCGTCGCGGCTTATTTTGCCGTCGCAATCGGCGTCTAGAATGTCGAATGCCGGACGGAAATCTGACGTGGAAGGTTGAGGGCGGAGGGTTCGGCCAGAAGGACACATGATGTGTTTTTTTGTGTGTTTGAGGAAAAATGAATGAACGAGTTGTGTTGTGTGGTTTTCGTGGTTATTTATGGTTATGTAGAGCTGTGTCTACGCGTGTTTTATTTATTCATATAAAAATAAAATAAAATAGGTAGAAGGACTTTGGGCTCCGAGAATATGGGGGCCCACAAAATTTGGAAACGCATGGTTGGATTCGATACTCACACGGGACTTGAGCAGCAAGGTTTGGGACGTTGTATACTTTTCATCTTTTGGTGGGGTTTCTTACGTGTGGGGTGACATCATTGGTGTTGTTTCTTTCGGATCTGATTCCCACCGTGGACTCAAATTCTGGCTGTGCTAAATTGTTAGCTAAAATAAAAAGTTATACAGTACTGATCACGAGTTATGGTTTTGGAAATAAATAGAAAATAATATATACAATGAAAGTGTAGAAGAATTTTACCTAATATCTAATTGTAATGATGTATTTTGTTATATCGTATTACTTCATTCCACTTCACTTTAATAGTACAACATAAAAAGTAGACACTTCTTATAAATTGTTGGTGTAAAACTCATTTAAACTAACAAGTAACAATGTATGTCCATTGCAATCATAAATAAATAATAAATTCATCTATTAACAATGAACAATTAGGATGCTGGTCTTGTGGAGAGATATGCTAGTACTGTCAATATTTTCCACCATATTATTGAAATATATTGATATATTTATTTTGTCAATTGTTAATTTTTAAATATTTTAGCAGACTACTTTCTACAATATTTCTTCTATTCAAAGGGCCAAAACTATACATATTGACCCCTAAGTGAAATTCAAAAATGTAGTTTTTTGTTTTGTTGAAGTGAGTAGTAATATTTTGACTTAAATATATTTTTTATTATTTTTTTTTATTTTCTCTATCCATTATCTTAGTCGATCATTTTCTAAATCAACAATTTTGATCATTAATTTAATCGATCATTTTCTAAATCAACAATTTTGATTACTAATTTTTTAAATTATGCAATTTTAATCTCTATTATGTTGATATTAAATATTTAATGGTGATACTACTAAAGTAGTAGTTATACAATGATGTGGCAAATGAGACATAGAGCTAACATAACCACTACTAAAGTAGTAGTTATACAAGTGAGATGACACTATACACATGGGGCTTATGTGACAGCTAGGCATATTTCATCCTTTGATTTTTTGTTTTTAAAGACTATAATGCTTAGGGGTTGAACCCCGATCTTGCACCCAAAAGTACTTCAAATTTAGGGGTTGAATTTCCACTAAATTCTTAACTATTAGTTCAATCTAATAGTCAAGAAGATATCAAAAAATATTTTAACTAAGAAGTCTCTTTGAACTAAACCCGTCAAATGCACGTGGATATACATTATAAATTATTTTCAATGAGTCAAAAAACATATATTGAATCAAATATATTTTATATGAAAAGCCACTCTTTAATCAATCGACTAAGTGTTATTGAGATTGTGCGGCTAAATCACTTTTTTACTCGTATATACTAAAAGAAGTTTTAAAAAAGCTAGTAGGATTCGTGCCTATGAGATCAAGTCTCTTCTAACTTAACTAAAAGTCTCTTGAATAATGTTGAAAAAAAATTATATTTTTAGTGAAATGACATATTTTAAATTGATTAGAAAAACATTTGTATTATGATAAAAAAAATATTAAAAACGAAATATTTTTGATTTCCTATATTCGATATATTGCCTTCACATATTTTCAAAATTATTTTAATACTCTTTTTTACTTTTCACTATCTTATATTCTTACTTTCATTCAATTTTATGGATTAAAAAATGTATATACTATGTAAAACATGTATATACTATGGATTAGTTTTTAATAAAACCATTTTCACAAAAATTTTAAAGACATGTCTGTCACTTTATCAAATATGAAAATAAAACAACTTGAATATACAAAATTATATATTTTTTCGTTGATAAATAAAATAATAAATAAATTCATACGTAATTATGAAATTTTAAATTAGAATTTAAGATGCAGTATACAACCTAACAACTTTTAATATTTACTAATCATAAAAAAATATCATTCTTTCTACATGTACAAAAAAGAACATCTCATTCCACAAAGTATTCACAAACACAAACTTATAGTTATCAGGCCAGGCTTCACGAGTGGGCCTTTTGTTTGGAGGCCTTTCGGCCGCACTTTATTTCATCGTCCAAAGAAAGGGCAAACTCGTAATAAAAGAGTAAAGAACAGTTCTCACAGTCTTTTCGCACATAGGAAAAACCCTAATTCAAGTATTCCCACTATAAATCTCAGAACCACGCAATCGTTCTGCATCGAGTAGCAGGAACAATAACGAAATATCTCTTTCTCTCTGCCTATGTTATTCTGCATTTTATTTTAGTTTTTTGAATCATATTCTTTAATTTGCCTCTTGAGATGCCTTTGATTCATATTCCATTTGATTAATGGTTTTATCTCATCATCGATGATCAAAGAGGCATAGATTTATTGCAGCCATGTTGAGTCGCTTCGCCTTCGTGTTTTCAACAGGCGCAGTGAATTATCAGACTGCTAAATCCCTTCTTTTCGATATTTTTATTTATTTATAATTTTCGATTTTAGGTTATGAACAAATTTAGTTTTTTATATTTGGTTTTAGTTAAATGTTTTTGGATCCTATGATGGCATGAAATCTTTGAGACCTGATTTTCTAATTTGATGTCAGCTATAAGCATAACACTGAGGATTCGTTTCAACATTATTCTTATCCTATTTTTTAAAATACTTTTTTTTTCCTTTTAATTGTATTATCTATTTATATGAATTAGGAAAAAAGAAATGAATGATGAAATAAGCACTGGGCTCTGAGCATATTTTGTGATGCACATTGCTAGTCTAGAAAGCTATATCTGACTTTCTTATTTCTTGTAGTTCTATAATTTTGTTGCATCAATTTTTATTCTTGTTTGTGAATATCATAGGGAGTATGTTCTATTCATTTACCTATGTTGTAAATTTATTAGAACATGCTCTCATTTAAAATAACTTTAGTTATGTGTATTGAGTTTTTTTTATTGATTGTGTAAAATAAACTCGATGGTGTTATAATTTATTTATTAAATATTAGGCTATTTTCGTTTGATATATGAATGACTTATAAAATTAAATATAAAATTACATATATAAAATGTTAATATCCCTCGAGAATTTGCGTATAATAAAATATAAATGGTTTATAGATTACCATGAATTTGGCATCTCTCATATTTAGTTCAACTTATTTAAACTACCATCAGTCCAACAAAATTGTACACATGTAATATCTGCCATTTTTTGACTATGAAAATGAATATGTAGGGCATGATTTGTTTTTTATTGATTTAAAGGTCAGAAAAGATGATTTGTGTGGCTCATCGAGTCCAAAAGCAGGACTGTGGGAACTAAAGTATTGGCCCCAACGGCATCAATTCTCGATCAGTTTGAACACTTGTCATTTCAGTGTTAGATGTCTCTTGTTGTTAGAGCCTTGTAGTTATATTGAGTCGGTAGTTTAGTTTTTTAAACACTTTTGATGTACTTTAATTTGTTTATAAATAGATTTCTCCTTCATCTTGTATTTTCTCCTTTTGATCAATTTAATTGTAAGTGTTACTAAACCCCTTTATAATAAGGACTGTTTTGCGAATATGAATCCTTTCCATCCATTCACTATGTGTGATAATTAAAAGACTTCTCTTTTTTCAATTTAAATACCTAAACACTATTTTGGATTTGTTAAAAAACTAAAAAGTTTAACATGTATATCTAGTTGTATATATTTTAATTCCTTAGTTAAGTCCAAGATCGTCACAAAAATCAGTCAAGGATAGTATCGCGCCATATTTTTGTAGACGTTTCTTGAAAATCATAAAAAACCCTCAACATTGTTTAAATAAATTATATTTTTTTCTTCCTAAAGAAGAAATCGTTTGTGACAGCTAGGTTTGTTTACGAATGACCTTTTATAGCGAGCGAGCTTGATCAACACCCAAAATTAATTTCGTGTCGATATCGGATGTTAAGAGTAGTAATATTAGATGAAACAATTTAGTAAATATGCATTGTTGATATAAATTAATTTCATGGCAATATTCAATAGTAATGAGTCATGTTGGATGACACGAGATCAATTATATTCTTAAAAAAACACAATTATTTTGTATTTGGGTTCGATTGGATGTTCCTCTCCGTGAATTTAATTAAGATGTGTTGTTTCATGATAATTACATGATAGTAGACGAGTAAACAAAACTCCTGATTCAAAAATGTGGTCGTAAGCGACCATCGAAGATTGTTGGATTGACTAGTAATTCCGTTTGGAACGCATCGAATTGAATCAAAATTGCATTGGATTTCTATATGCAAAAGTAACAATTATCCTTTTAGTTTTTGCCCCAGTTACCCAACCCAAATTCAAACACATTTTTTATTGAATGGTAGTGCACCGTTTCTTTAAGAATATAAAATAAAAATCACTCTTTAAATCAATAGATTGGAGGCCGATTTTTTTATTTATTTTTCAGTACTAAGTAATTATCAACATAATTTAAAAATTGAAATTGATAAAGGAAAATCTTTAGTGTCCAAAAAAATATTTACAAAATAAAATAGCAACAACCAAATATTCAAACTAAAACACCAACCATTATATTTTAATTTTAATATTAACAAAAATAAAACCAACCGTTTGTGGAACTTACTATATAGTCCAATATTACTTTACTACTCCAATTATTACTACCATTTGTTTTATTATGTGGAATTTAAATAAAATAAAAAATGAATAAAAATGATACATGACTTTCACTTTTTCATTTTTTATTTGTAGAAAGTAATTATTTTAGACGAAAACAAAGAAATTAGTACAACATATTTAGGCCAACTTTTCAATCCATTACTTTGATCTAATATAAACAGATTCAGTCATTAGTACAACATATTTAGTTGTGACTTGTGGTACGATATGATCCAACTTTTCAATCCGGATGCATGAAAATTCTAACCACTTTTATTGTCAAATTTGTAGATATTTTACCATTCTAACCACTTTTATTGTCAAATTTGTACATATTTTATCATTTTTATACTCTTAACTTGAGTGTTGTGAACTTGTTCGTAAATTCATCATTTTCAATTTCAACGAATTTATATTTGTGTTGTTTTTAATCGATCTACTCTTTTAATTTGAATGAATGAATATTTTTATGAAAAAAAAATCAAGCTTCCATCTTATGTTAAGGGTATCATATAACGTTTTGAGGAGCATATTGGTTGGCTTCCTGAAACAGAACGACTGAAAGTAATGTTTTATGAATTAAGCATATTGGGTGACACCAAGCATCTGGCTACCTAAATCATTTTTATCTGCAGCATTAGTTTGGACTTTCAGTTAGTCTTCACGACTCGGTAATTAATGTTAATTGTAAAAATCTCTTTCTCCCTTAATTTAGCTCTTCCAAGTAAATCGCTCAATCTTCACATCTAATGCACGAGATTCTCTTTAGCTTATCACTGTGTAAAAAGTCAAATCAAGTATAAATACACAAAGCCCTGGCAGTGCCTAAAATCACATAACCTAGTCAATGTTACTCAAGTAGTTTTGTTCTTTTCAACTGTCCTGCATGTATCGCTTGGCATTGAAATTTTGTATATGTATTTTCGTTGTGGTATAGCAGTGATCTGCTCTACCTAGTGTGATAGGCTTTTAGTTTGCCGGCTTCAAAATTTTGATTCAGCGCACTGGAGAAGAGAAGAAAATTACAACGAAGTACACAACAAAACCAGCAATGAGTATTCCTCCATAGATGTAAGTTTGAGAAGAGTGCACGGAGTACTTGTACTCAATTTTGCAGCATTTAATATTTTCCCTCTCGGTGGCCAAAACATGGTCAACATATCTGCAATTCACAAAATTGTGAGTGGTTACTATTACTAAAATAAAAGTTGGAGGTACATCATATCGTACCACAAGTCACAACTAAAATAGTTTGGGTTCATAGTTCAAAATGACGGAGAAATAGGAGATTTAAACCATAAAATTCAAGTTGAGTGGTTGAAATTGAGGAAGATCTTAGGTGTTTAATGTGATAAAAGTACTATGTAAATTGAAGGAAAAGTTTTATAGCACAACTGTAAGACCGACAATATTGTGTAGGACGGAGTGTTGAGCGGTAAAAAACCAACGAGAGGATAAAATAGGCGTAGCGAAGATGAGAATGTTGTGTTGCATGTATGAAAAGACTAGATGAAATAGGATTAAGAATGACAACATTGAAAAGAAAGTTGGGGTAGCAGCTATCGTAGAAAAGGTACAAACTTGGCTTAAGTGGTTTGGACATGTGGAGAAGACACCTATAAGTTCTATAGTAGTGAGAGTACATTAGACGAAGGATAGTTAAATTGCTAGAGACAGAGGACCACCTAGAAAAACTTAAGAGAAACTATTAAGACGTAGAAATTAATGAGTTGGATATAGATATATTATATGATAAAACATTATGGCGCCGTTTGATCCATGTAGTTGGTCCTACTTAGTGGAATAAAGCTCAGTGGTTGTTGTATTCCCAATTTGAAAAAATATAAAAAATATTTTAAAAAATAAGGTAAACTTACTGTTGGGTGAACATGGTGCTCTGCAAAATTTCTGAACTGTTCAAGAAGGCATCCTGTAACCGATGGTCATATAATAATGAAGACATATCAACAAGATGCTCCTCAAGGCCCTGGTGAACGTATACATATCACAATGTCAACAATCCAAAATCCCACAAAGAGAGGTCAAGAACTTCAATCTAGTAACAACTTACGTCAAGGTATTTTTCCAAGCGGTCAACTAATTCATGTGGAAATGGTTCAGGCAAATTGGTAGTTTTTTTGTAGAACTTCTCCAACCACAGTTCAGTGTTTGATTTCTCCTTCTTTCCCTTCACCGGCTCACCAAGGGGAGTTTTCAGATACTCTGCTGCGAAAGATTGGACGGTCTGCATAGAATTGACTGGGATCCATAATCCAATAATCAAGTAACAGTATTAATATAACTCAAATGACCACAAATTACCTCTGATGTTTCACGAATTTTACGAAGTACAGAATCCACACGTGCATATATTGAGTTCCTCTGTCAGCAAACAAAAAGACAATTTGAGAAATACTTTTTCTCTATATAATTAATTTTCGGTATATTGAGACGGCACTCACCAATGCTACATCGCGGAGCATTTGACTGACATGAGACGTATTAGAAAATGGTCCAAATGGATGACAACCGGCTGCCCAAAGCCAATTCACAACAGGTCTTTCATGTACATGAGAAGCTTTCACATATGGTGCACTTAAACCACCCACCACCGAGGCAAGACCAGCCAATATATGACGCTGTGCTTGAGATGGGACAGCATGCCTTCTATATGTTTCTGAAACATAACTGTCAAACGAGACAATGAAGAGTGATGTCAAATTTTGCAAAAGAAAACAGCTAAATAAAGAGGAAACAAGACAAATATTGTCAGTGAATTTGAACTGAGATGTGAAAACTCTTTTTTCTTTTTTAAGTCAATTGAGATGTGAAAATTCAATGGACAAAAATGGTCAAGTTTCTGCATAGAAATACTAGATGTTTCATACAGTCTACAATAAGCATATTATGTTGGCATTCAACAATCACTGATAAGCAAACTACATTTCTTCCTCTATCATCTACATGTCACAATGTCTGCAATAATAATAATATAATATGCACCAATCTTCAACTCACAAGTACTGAATATCCACACCATACTTTCACCGACCTCAAAGGAATCTTATCATTTTGATGTTCAAGCACAATTACAACGTCATTGCTTGTCCACACCATACTTTCATCCTCCATCATAAGATTTGGGTCCACGTCAGCCAATGATAGCACGAAACTGCACGATAAAAAGCATAGCATTTCAATATTGAACTGCTTTTGAAACAAAAATAATATGTTACACCAATCATTTTTTTGTTCAAGCAGAGCATATAATGCACTTCATATCAAAGTATTTCAACCAAGTGACACCCTGCTTTTTAATAATACCTTATCAAGCACAGCCAAACATGCTTAAATTTCTTTTTATTGCCAAAGTCCAATTCCTAGAGTTTGTCCTCTACGATCAATACAACTGTTGAAATACACAACTAACTCCCATCCTTAACATTTATTCCTTTTTCTTTTGGCTAGTTTTTCTTGTCTTCTTCGAGTTATTCATGCAACTTTCATTTTGAAAAAGGCCACCAAGTGTCCAAATAGCCAATAGTATCTAACTATTAACTTACCAATATTGTCTTTCTTCGCCATAAATTTCAAGGGTCCTAATTAACTTTAATTAAGTGAGCAGTTAAAAAAAATCGACTTTTTTTACTAGTTTTCGATAAACCTATAAATAAATATAAATACACAATTGCAAAGATACTCTAATGTTAGAGTTGTAATTTCAACATGCATCTAGACAAGAGATAGTGGTGTACGCACACAGGAACTACTCTTGTTCCATAAGTTGGTTGGAGATCCCCTTGCTTCTTTACATTCTTTCTCCTTTTCTTGCCATGTTTTGAGTTATATGAAGACCAAAGAGGCTTATGCTTAAGAATTGAATCAGTTGACCCTTCAGATTCATCCATCCAATTCTGGCGGAGGAAATATTTACTTGAAAGAGATGGGTCAGCAACTTCAAGCAATCCAGCAGCAAGAACATCAGCAGAACGTTCCATCTCCTGCTCAAATGCAGTTTCAATCCCATATAGAATATTTAAAAAATAACAAAATTAATTCATATTTAGCATCTAAGATGCAGACATATTTAGCTATTGTGGATAATGAATTATGCATATTCTTCAGAAAGGCTAAAACGGAGCATGAGCAGCACCATGTCCGCAAAGTATTCAATTTTCTCTATATCTAATTAAAGGTGTCAGCAAAGACATACTCATGATTCAGTACTTAAAAGTTAGTCAAAATTTCTCCACTGATTTATCCAGTGAAAGGGAAGAGACCACGCTGCCCATGTAAAATTATATGGGAAATAAAAAATGGTAGATTTAAGAAACTAGACAGCACCTACTTCTTTTAAAATAGCACCATCCAGATAAGTCTTGGTATGAACATGGAAACGACCATCATTCTTGGTTTCCTGCAGAGAATGTCCACGCATAGCTTTTGAAACCGCAATTGTCAGCTTCTCATGGTGATGTAGTGCATGAGTACCCCCAATAATTACTACTTCTTGCCCATCATGAAGCATTTTTTTCACCTGAGGAAAGAAAAAACTGTAACAGTCGCACGCTGTTCCTGCTAAACTAAAGAAAACCTCAATTCTTGATAACTGCCCCATATTATTTTCAAACTTGGAGGTAAAACAATTGGTAGCCTACTCCAAAGGAAATTACAAACCTCTGCCTTAATTTCGTCGACGTTTATACTGTAATTATGGCCTTCCGCCATAATGTTGTATCGATTGTGATTTTGCAAGACAATTATTGGTACAAGCAATCTTGAAGTAAGATCTACAGTTTCAAACCTAAACATATATCAATAAAAGCATAATTAGATTCTAAAGATACTACATCATTATCAGCCTGTCAATGAATTATTCTAGTTTTATAACTTGCATGTTAGATGCTAAACTGACAACCTACTTACATATAAGTATTCAAAACTGTGAATTAAAAAAGTGCATGAGGTTAGCAATGGTTCTAAGGTGAAAAATAAGGATCACATCATACCACAAGTTTCACAGTTTAGGTATTTAAAACCGATATTACAATCTTATGGGGGCATTGATTGGGACACCACATACAGAATTACAGGTAGGCAGTTAAAATGGGAAAAAGGTTCAGGCTTAAGCAAAGAGCCTATAAACACAAGAAAATCTCATCAGACAACAATAAGACCAGCTGTGCCCTATGGTAGTCAGCATTGGGCAGTGAAACGTCAACAACAAACAACAAAAAAGAGTAGCAAATATAAGAAGGCCGAGATAGATCAGTGGAAAAATAGAAAAGTACAAAACTAGGAAACCCATGTATCCTGCAAGAGAAAGCTGGGATGGGACACCACTAATGATGTATACTCATTTTCCAAGGTTGGTCACATGAGAAGACCAAATAAGGCTCCGGCAAAAAAAAAAAAAAGTAGACCAAATGGAAGATAGTTTGAAAGGGTAAAGGAAGATTGACAGGAACCAAAATTTCTATTGAAGCACTATAGATAAGAGAAAACTCAGACACAGCCTTGATTGCAATGGCAAGTGCCCAAAAATATAGAAACAGGAATAGATAGAAACATATCAGAAAAGAAAGCTTCTCCGACCTGTGGCACAGCCACCCGAAATTATTGCCTACTTTCTACGGTTCTACCACAATCCTCCTTTCCTCTAATATACATTTCCCCCTCAATGATTCCAGCACCCCTTACTCCTGTATCTTGCTGCCACATTTCCACTCTGTTAGAATTAGCATAACAGCCTACCCTTGTTCTTTTCCCCTCTTCTGTGGTAGAACTTCATTGGAGGCCCATAAAAGACCTTAGAAAACTTTAGGAGAAAATTATTATAAAAGGCTTCACCCTAAAAGGTTTTACAGAAATTTTGGTTAGAGATCCAATAGACCCCTGTAGCAAACCCCACTATAGTGAGATAAGGCCTTGTTGTTATATGCTTATAGATGACATTATATTACCTAACATCAGGTGCTATAACATGTTCCACTGTGGTTGATACCAAAGAAGCAAGCTGTCCAAGAAAAATATCGTTGCTGGATTTAAGAGACGCTGTGCCACTTTGAGTAACAACATTTCGTAATCTTGGCAGGGTTCTAGAACTGACAGTTCCCTCTTCAGCTTCAATCTTACCATAAGTACACGGCCCTGCTGAAAGGTCAATCACCACAAATCTGAACAAAGAAAAAGAAGTCAAGCTGAAAATTTGCTTGTAACTGTGAGACACAAAACATGTGTTGAAACCAGTTTTTCCCAGTAAAAAACCTCCACGAATGGATAACACTCAGTTTGACAAAAGAAACTGAAATTTAGCAAAAAGTTAGGTCAAAGCCTTTCTTACCTGCCAGAGCTTAGCCAAACTTGAGTTGCTCCTCCACCATCATAGCGATAACGATAAATGTAATCTCCTTCTTGTTTTTTCATATCTTCCTCAGTTAGATCAGGAATTTGTCCATACATTAAACTATCAAGATCGATTTCCGTATTTCTAGGATCTATTCTCACCTGCAATATATTTTAAATTAGTAGAAATAGAAACTGCCATAGAAGTAGTGGAGGATGATACTAAACAAGCAGGAAGAATGAAGAACTTGAGCATTCAGTCACTAAAATTTGCACCCCTGGTTGTTAGTGAAAACAAGCTTACAAGTTGTTTTATGTGTGACAAAAAGTTAATATCAACTAAATTGTTACGATATAAATCAAGGTAATTTACATTTCACAACTAAGCTTATTGAATATTGGTTTATACCTTGTCAAAGTTTACAAGAAATATTGCACTTGGCACTGGTTTATCCATCTCCGTGACAGAAGATCCCACACTATCCATGTCAAATATGTAGGAGTACAGCTTTTGAAATATTGGTTCTACAGCTGTTGCTTCAACTTCAAATAAAGGTACCTCCCTTCCAAATTCAGACTGAAAGTTGTAAAAAACTTAAGAATTATATCTCAAGATGGAGGCTATAGCTTTTATCTTCCTATAACTAAAAAAAGCAGAAAGTGACATGAAAAGAAACAGTTACCTCCCTTGTTTTTCCTGCAGGAACCATTGCTTCTTTCAATGCTTTCTCAAGTGCTATCAGTTCAGGCTGTCCAGCCTATGGTAAGATTTCAATTTAAATTGTTAGAAATTTTCAGATTTCAGATAAAGGGGTATTTACACGGAATACGGATAACCTTTGTAAGATTAAGCAACATAACAAAAAGGTTTAATGTAGTCTGTACAGCAAAAAATATTAAAAGAATAAAAGCTTGATTAGTTTGAAGATTTCAAAGTAAAGTTTGATTGTGATAAGCAACCCAGAGACAATTTCTGAAAAAACAAAGTTCAACTAAATTAAGCATACAGTTCATTCCTCTCAGCATTCTAAAACTTTTGACTATATGTCAAGACTATAGAAATATGGACATCTTTTTACCAGTAATTCTGTGGTTGTTATCCTTTTATATTATAATGAGCAGTTTAAGAAAGCAACAAGGATATCCTTTTGGAATTACGGATGAAAGAGCTAAATGCCCTTTTTAACTACTTCACGAACAAGATCTATGCTAAATGTATATCTAAATTTCAGAACAAAATAACGGTGATCAGAATTCAAACAATAAAAGAGAAACTCATACTTCTCAAAACAGCATACTCAGCAAAAGTTATAGTTGTTTGTCAAATGCCTACCAACTGTGATGGCTAATAACAACGTGATTAATGGGGATATAAGGAGGTTGCGGGTGGAGTGATAAGGAGATTGCGAGTTTGATTCTCACCCTCAACAAACTACTAACAATATAAACATTACTAATGAATAAGATAGGTCATGGCAAAAAATAATAATAACAATGTGATTAACAAGAAAATTTGGATAAAAGATACACAAACGAATCAAATAGAACACGAAAGAGTATCTTACAGGAAATGCATTATAAACCAAATGGTGTTCAATATCAAGTAGCTCCTCAGTCTCAAGACAAGAAGGTCTATGAGTCGGAAAGCTTGTTTTGAGAAACTGTTCCAATCGATGTGCATCAACTGTGTATCTATAACCTCCATCTCCACTAAAACCTATCAAAACCACATTCACTTCAAGCGGAACTTGAAACGGAACCTGAAAAAAGCACCATAGAGTGAGTGATTTTAATTTTAATTTAATATGCGAATCGTGAGAAATGAGGGGAAGAAATGACCTCGGCTCGAGAATGGAGCATGCGGCGGACGTCGGATCGGACGGTATCTCTGACGTCGTGGAAGGCGCCGTGGTGCCATTGAGGGTGACCTGGTTCTCTTTTGAATGCTTGTTGTGCTGACTCGGACTGAGTCAACAGAAAACTCAGCACGATGAGTATGATCGAACGAGGCGCCATGCCTCGCCGTGTTAGATTATTTAATTGAATCGTTGTTGTTGGTATTGTGAATGAATGAATGATGAATTAATCAGCTGTCGATTAAGCTCAGTGGGACTGTGCTTACTGCTTAGTTAGGACGCCGTTTGTTTAAGAACACAAACTAGTCCGTTCGCCGGGACTTCAATGGGTCTGAAAGGAAACTACGTTTTTTTACTATTATGTCCTCAATTGTTATTGTATTGACTAATCACCGATACTAGAAAACGGAAATTTGTGCCTCTAATTAGTGAAAATTACTAAAATACGAATAGAGAAAATCAAAACAGATAATTGAGTTTATTTTTACATTTCAAAATTTTTAAGAAAGTAATTTTTTTTTCCTCTGATGTGTTCAAATTTCTATTTTATTTTTCTAAATTTTTTGGTACTTGTATTGTGTACCAAACCTTAAACCCTAAAAAAGTTATATATAAGAAATTTTAAATTATTAAAATTTTTGATAGAATAAAATTAACTATCAGAAATTTCAAGACTTTAAAACTTATATTGTATACAAATTAACACTACAAAAAATTTTGATTTTTTAAATATCTAAAATCTTTTGGTAATCTAAAGTTTCGCATGCCAGATTTTTTTTTTTTTTTAAATTTTCGATAGTGTTATTCTGTGTACTGGATTTTTAAAGAAAAAAATTTTATGTATGAGAAATTTTGGCAAAAAGATACGATTTTAGAACAGTTTTTTTACAATAAAATTAAAAAGGTAAAATTGAATTTTTGTTACACATCAAAAAATACAAATCTAATGGAGAGATACAAAATCCAAATTTTTAGATAGTAATCTAATTTCATGTTCTAATGGCCCAATCCGTTTTTAACCGAGATCGAGATCGGACTTAATAATCTCACTAGACTATATATCTATATTCGAAGTTGCTTTTCTGACCCCTACTTTTTTCTCATTCACCCACCCCTCTAGTTCTCACAGAATTCATGATTTTTGAGTACATTTTTACAAACATAAGGAGCAATTACCAGAACTGAGATTGTTGTTGTAAAAAAAAATTGAGTTTGTTGAGTTCTAGATATATACTGTAATTCGTATCCAAGTGTTGTTGCCTCGAGATGTATATGTTTTGGGATAAATGTTTGCATGGTCACAATTCTAAATAAATATTATTTAGACTAATGTATAGAAATACATATCATTAAATTATTTTAAAAATACAGATTTTTGAATTATTTTATGTTCTTGCTAAAAAAAATGATTTTATCATCTAATTCTTTTTCTTTTTTGTGTGTCTAATTAAATAGTGTCCAAAATCCAAGACTTTCTCATGTTTCAAAAGTATAATAATTTCAGTTTTGAATACATTGTTTGTAAATTCACAAAATATACATTTTGAAATTTTTTTTTGGAATCTGTCAAAGAGCATTCACAACAAAGCTTAAAAACAAAAAAAAACTTCTCTCGTGCTTCATCTTCTTCATCCTACATCTCTACATCCCGCGACAACAAAATTAGAAAAAATGCTAACAAATATGATGATTTAGGAATGAAAAATACTCATTACTTTCAAAAAACTTAAAACCTTAATTAGGAATTTTATCCCATCTCACATATAATTTCTTTACCATACATTTTTTTTTATTTTAATAAAAAGTCATGTCACTGTCAATTAGGTGCACACCAATTAATTGCGTCACCTTAACATAAATTTAAGAGAAAATTGAAACAGAGACTGCCAAATTAAATACTAATAAACTGTTGGGGATTATTATAATGAAAGAGAGACTGCCAAATTATTATGCAAATATATTTGGGGCTAAAAATGAATTTAAGTCAAAGAAATAACATGTAATCGTCATATTTGGTTTTTATTTTATTTTAATTTTAGTAAAAAAAATTCACACTATCGGACACTGTGAATTGAGTGTCACATCATTTAATTGTGTCAACATAAATTTGGAGGAAAATTAAGAGGAAGACTACTAAATTAAAAAGAGAGAAATCTTAAAGGGATTAAAATCGCTCAAAGAAAAAAAAACTAAAATCACAAAATCAGGATAATTGAAGGACCAAAATTGAATTTAAGTCAATTTTAAAATTTTCAGACAGGCTTATAAGCACTTATCTACCCATTCTTCAGTCCTCATCGGGTCGCTAATATCCACATCAGATTAGAGAGCCACACAGATAACGATTATTTGAAATGAGACTACAGCAGATGAACCACTCACCACACGAGAAGATTTTTTTTTTTTTTACATAATCCAATTCTGAAGATTGTAAAATAGAAGGACAAAAACAAAATCCTATATTTAATTAAAGGAATTAAAAACACATTCCGAACCAATAAAAATTCACAAGTAACAGGAAACTAATAACAGAACATTTGATTTTATACTAATAAGGAACTTTTATCAGAGGCTAAATTTCATTATGATGATAAACAGTGTCTGCTGATTTTACGAGTAAATAACTCGGAAAACCTCAACTCTGAGAAGGAAAAAAAAACATATATCTTTACAGTTTGAGAGGTTGGTGCAAACAAAGAACCTATAGTTTAGACTGTTTCTTGGAACTTCGACCTGCTATGAATTCCTGCATTTTCTTGAATTGCTCCTTCGTCATTCCTTTATAATAATCATGTCCCCTCTCCTATATTTCGTACACAGGTAGAGAGTACAATCAAAATTACATAAAAATAGTTTGAACAAATGCAACTCAAAGCTTCATATGCAAAAATAAGGAGGAAGATATCCAAAATGCTGTCAATGATTACTGATCACACAGAAGGCAAAAATATAAACTGATAATTAGTAGACCCATCAAAAATATTTTTCCATCATTCTCCAATAATGCTAACTAGTCTTGTTTTTAACAACCGTCTCCGTCTTTATAGCTGCAACATACACAGTTAATTGTACTTAAATAGTTTGCACCTTCTGGGCCACGGTCCTAGCTATGCTTTCTTTTTCATAACCAAATGTTAGTTAGAATATTATGTTAGTAGTCTGAACAAAAGATTTTTCAAGTGTCTTAACTCAACCACTTGAACTACGGCATTCAGGTGTCCATAACAACTATGCTTAACTAACATTAACATATGTATAGCGATCGTGCAAATCTATACGCCTAATTACAATAATAAAGTTCGCACAATTGACAGGGAATTATTAATGGCTGCACTCCTTGCTGAGGCACTAACCTTTTCGAGGGAAAGAGCATGGCCAAGATCCAGCTTGATGCCATCATTTATCACTGACTTATACCTCAACACCATGTCTTGATTATTTTTCACAATGGCTTCTGCAATTTCTCTGCTTTTCTTGAGCAGTTCACCGTCTTCAACAACATGGTTCACAAAACCCAACTTATCAGCTACCTCGGCAGTCAATGGCGTGGCCGTAAGAGATACCTCGCGGGCTTTATTTACTCCTATAATGCGTGAAAGCTTCTGAGACAAACCCCACGAAGGAAATATCCCAAATCTGTATATAACCAATAACACCGATGAATAATAATAACCAATATTGCCAATGAATCATAATGATAATAACAACAATAAGAAGAACAATAGTTAAACATGCCTTTAAAAAATAATAGTTCAAGAGGAAAATGACTAAATAGTAAAAAATATAGGGTTAATTTTTCATGGGTATTATGGATTAAAATTTTTGAAGCACTTTTAATAATCATATAATATATTGAGAAAAACCCAAGTTCTATGTCGAAAAGAGATAAAACCTGAAAAAAGTTTAAACATAGATGACACCACTCACCTTAGGAGCTAATTTAGTAAGAAATTAAGGATAAGTTATGTCTAATATAAAAAGACCTAAAATGGTATCATAGTTTATCCGTTCAGGTCATCTTCCAAATTATTCACATTGCAAAACCTCACCTTATAAGTCGATTTTTGAAGGGCTGACCAAGCCCGAATGCTAAAATAGTATCAGAGTCTATCTAATGGTCACCCGCTATCGAACCACTCAGGTCAAATCTGAGAGGCATTCCACACCTTATAAGCTAGGGATAAGTTAGGCCTAATCCAACTAAAACATGAATTATGGATAGAAATAATGACAATATGCTTATACTTAATACAACAACAGTTTATTAGTATTTAATTATTTTATCCATAATAATAATCCTAAATAAAATTTCAATATAGAAATAAAACAACGAATGAACTAAGGAACCTAGCATGAGTGTCCATGAACTTGGATCCTTTAACAGCAACCAAGATATCACAAGCAAGAGCAATCTCAAATCCAGCGGTAACTGCAAATCCTCTAATAGCTCCAATTATCGGTTTCCGGCACCGCTCCATTTGCACGACCGGGTCACTCTCCGGATCCTTCACATCGCCTTTAAAAACATCTTCCGCCGCCGTAAGGTCCACACCCGAACAGAACGATCGGCCCGACCCGGTTAATATGATCACCCGAACTGACTCGTCACGGTCCAGGCTCTTGAAAGCCTGAGCTAGGTCCACGTTCATCGCACGAGTTAGCGAGTTGAGAGAATCGGGACGGTTAATGGTTACCGTTGCGATGCCGTTTGGATCGCGGTTGACGAGTATTAGTTTCTCAGGCGATGATTGATCCATGTTTGACCCGTGTAGAGTTTAGTTGGTTCGATTTCTATAATGGCCTTGATTTTGATTAATGGTTTGTTTTTTGGGAGTATCTTAACTTGATGTACACGTTGAGGAGTTGTTTCCTGAGGATTGTGTTGAAGTGCGTGACGAGGAAGGCAAACAACAATAAATTTATTTAATGCTATAAAATTTTTAAAGAGAAATGTAAGGCAGTTATCAAATATATAAATATAGAAAATAAATTTTAAAAATTTTATAATCATTATAAGAAGTGAATTCTTCACTAAAAATTTGTTTGTTTTTTTGGTTGTTTATTAAATACTTTTAAAGTACACGATCCAAATTTAAATAATATTAATATACTCTAACATTAAATATTTTTTTATACTTTATAAATTTTTAATAAATATAAATCTCACAGTATAAAAAATTCAAACAATTAATGCAATCTTTTTCCTATGATTCAAAAAAAAGTTGCATCAAAAATTTTGTTATATCAGAAGGGAGTAATACAATAGATGTAGATATGACGTGTCTATTCTAGTGATTTTGACAAATATACTTGTGATTATCCTTTGTTAAGGAAATTGAATGAAGGCCGAAAAAACATACAAAGACATAATTACTACTACTATTAAAATTAGAAATTTTAAACTGAAACATTTTATTTATTGAAAAGTTAATTTTTCTTAAAGAAATTATTATTATTTATAAAATTCTTAATATGTGATCACATATGTTAACATGACCTAATTTTAAATTAAAAAGATAGATGTTACATCTATATGTTGTGGGTTTAAGATTTTGTTTTATTGGTCAAAATTTGTGGGTTTAAAATTTATTAATGTTGTTAAAGAGAAGTAAATATAAATTTTGTTTTGAATTTCATTGAATTTTTAAAATATTCTTTATTTTATCCGCATATCATTTTCATTTTAAATTTTATATATGACATTAAAGACTATGCCTAATTATTTGCAAAAGAGCAAGTAAAAAGTTTAATTATTCGGTAGCTTGACGGTAGTTTCATCCTTTACTTTTAGGAAAGTGTTTGGTGGTCTAACATCCTTCATACATATATCCATGCATTATTTATCACGATCAAGATGTGTTGGGAAACACGCTTTAAAAATATTATATGTTATTCCGATTATTTGCAAGTAGTTAAACTGATACACCAAGAGACTCAACGATTTCACAAGTCTTATAATTTGCTTGACCTCATCAAGAGTTTTATGGATAGGGAGTGGAGTGGGCTATTCCTTTCAGCACATTTTAGAAGATTTATTTTCGTGCAAGCATTTGACCACATTTATTTGATTAATAAAATATTAAGAGTAGGTGTTAATAATACGCTATAAAAAAAACTCTTCAATCGTTTGAAATTCAAATAGGTCATATTAAATTATTTATAAATTTTAACAAATTAAAAATTGTTTTACTACATTGATGTAAGATGGAATGGAGCAAGTGGGTGGATGATGCATTGAAATATGAGCAATAAAATTGTTCATTGAACCAGGACATAGCACATAGTTAAGTACAGCTTGTCAATCAAATATTGAGATCATCTCAGTTTGAGTTTTGAATAAAATTAGACAACAGAAATCCTCTAAAGAACCTCTAACAAACAAGTTAAGAATGAAAGAGTTGGCGAATGTTAAGTGGCGAAATATCAATAGAACCACCATCTAAGAGTCGCTTAGCGATAATAACATTTGTAGCATCAGTGGGATGGTAAGGGTCCCAAAACACATACTTTGATCTGTCCCAACAAACTTTTGACGTAGGACCACATGGAATCAAACCTCCAAATCTCCCAGCAATGTTGCAACAAGCAGATGACGGATTATCAAAACCTACACATTCAAATTGAATCTTGATTAATTAGTTTAAAAAATACCATGCCAATTTAATTGTCACATTATACACATACCATATGCTGTGTAATTCTGGAGTATATCTTCTAAAATGTTGTAGACATCTGCATAAACAAATATTGAACCTGCTAGATTTGAATTGAGCTCTACAATTAGATTTTTCAATTGTGTGTTAAATAAATATGCTAGCTGATTGGGGAAAATCACACAACTATCTCCTGCACTTGGGTTTGCATCCCTCTGATTTGGTATGCACCCAATTGGCCCCACGTTTGCCACAACAATTTTTCTAGCTCCCAAATTGAATAACCTCTGCATATATACAAAGTAGAGTCACCAATTTAGTTCCCAAAAATCTAGCTCAAGATAATTTGATATTTGAAATTAACAAAATTTTAAAATGATCTTTAAAATTGGACATGTTCAATCACATTAATTAATTTGTTTATGTATTTTGTAGTAGTCGTGTATGAAAAAATATACGTTAGAAGAAGTCAATCTGTTTTTTTTTTCAACTTAAAAATCAATCTCTTAAATAAATCTCAATTCTTCCCGAGATAAATTTCCGCAGTCATACACAAATACATAGGTTTATCTAAAAATATTTGATTCAAAATGACTATTATGATTCATGATTTTTTTATTTCACATATCATTTTAAAAATTTAAGACACTTACAAAAATAAAGAATTAAATTGGTGACTAATTGAGAAAAATAAGCTGAGACAAGATTGTAAATTGTGAGAAACATTACAGTGAGCTGTAATCTGAGTCTTGATATCATGGTGTTCACAAAGAGTTGTGGAGAATCCGATTTGTACTCAGAATATGTGACTGAAGGTGTTAAGTAGTTATTAATGAAATCGTTTGAACCAGTTGTGACCGAAAATAATGCCTTTTTGAATAGATTGAGAGCCGCAGGAGCACCAATGTCGGAGATTATGTCATGTCTTGTATTTGCAAAATAATCTATTTGTTCATCCAAGTTGAGTCTTCCACCCTAAAAATAAAATCAAACATGCATTATTAGCATTAATATTATTATTATGGGTGGTTAATTTACACACTTAGAAAAATAGAAGATATATATTAGTAATCTACACACTTTCTGATTGGACACAAAACTTCAATATCTCTTTTAAAAATACTATTTCAATAAATGAGTATTAATATCCAAAAAGAATATATGTCTATATATATATATATTTTGCTAATATACACTTACAAATTATAAGTGTATGTAAATTAACGAACTTTATTATTATTATTATTATTAGGAAAATTAAAAATAAGGAACTGAGCAAAAACTCACAAAGACTTGTCCAGTGAGATTGAGAATTCCACCACCAGCAGAGGCATAATTAACACCCTTCAAAATCACTGGTCCAAATGTTGTAGGTGCCAAATAAGGTGGGGTGAATCCAAAACCCAATTCTTCACCTGGGGGTGCAAAACATAAAAAATAAAAAATAGATCAAGCAAAATAAAATAGGGGAAATTAAACAACTACTACTTCATATCAAAAAATAAAAATAAAAACTTAATAATTTAAAAAATAAATTACTACTACTAAATCTTACTAACCAATGATGTCAACTATGGTTCTTCCATTGGTGAACCTCCCTGTTGGTGTTCCAAAATCAATACCATGAGGCAAAAAATTAGCCTTTGAGAGTGAAACAATGTAGTTATTGTTTCCAACATCAACAAGAGAATCTCCGAATACAAAATTTGCTGGTAGATCGTCTGAAGTTGAAATCCTAAACAAGACCAAAACTATGAAGAAAACTAGAAGCTCAATATCAACAATAGTGACCCCCATTAGAAAGTGCACTAATAAAATATCACAGTTATGATGAAGTTCTAAATGTGTCAAAATCAATGAGATTTATAATGTGCACAAGACATGCAACTAGCTAGCTATAAAGCTGATGGAATGGAATATTATTATATTATGAACCAACATTAATTGCCCTGCATTATAAAGTAGAACTACTAGCCAAAACCGTTTGGTTGGAGGGAATAAATGAAATTCAATGAACAAGTTTGTTTTTAAATTTTTATATGTTTGGGTGAGTGGCTAAAAAGGAATTTAAAAACTATAGTTAACTAATATATGCATTTGGTCATAAAAGTGCAGAGTACGTTGGAGTGGAGTGCAAGTTGTTTAAAAAAAAGGTTTTAAGTAAAGGTGTGAGTAAGAGGTTTTACTTTACATGAAAATATCAGGGTGAATGAATAGGAAACAACTCAACCTTAAGACTAGTCGTAGCTCTATTTTATTGGATCGACATCGCATCTAGTATGCTTAGGTTTAGAGACGAATTAGGATGTAAAGAATTAGTTTGATCAAAATTTATAGACGAATTAAAGTTGAATATAATATGTCGTTTTTTACTCATCCTCCACTCTAGTTTGTAACTCTATTATGTTGCTAACAAGACTATCATACAAAACAAAATATTTAATGTAAAATCTTAAATAGAAATCTTGTAATAAAGTACACCTTTAAGAGTAGTATATTTTGAGTTTCAAAATGTGGCAAAATATTAAAAAAATTAATCTTTCATTTTTAATTTTTAGTTATAATTCATCGTTTTATAATTTTATTTCAATTGTTATTTAGATCAATTTTACTTGATCTTACTCGGAAGATATTTAGATTCGTTTAAGTTATTAGTGTATCAAATGTGAATAAAAACTTCCTATTTGAATGAAAAAATAGATGTTAAATATAATATATTATATATTTAATGTCTTAAATTTCAAGTGAATATATGAAGTACAATATTCTATTTATATAATTGCTCTTAGTTTAATACATCAGTAATTCAAATATACATTAATCATTGAAATACTTTATGTATTGGTATAGGAACAAGTTAATATCTAACCTAATAAAAATTAAATTGGTATAGGAACAAGTTAATATCTAACCTAATAAAAATTAAATTTTGAATTAAAAAAAAGTATATTTGAAATTTGACGATAAAGAGATGTTTTAGGTTTTCTATCGAAAGACAGGCAGTACTGTTTAATTTGAAATTACGTGCAACCAATAGAATCAGATATGACTGAGGGTTTTCATAGTTTTTAAATATACTAAGTATATTCATAATACAAAATGTTGGTCAAAGTTAACGGACAATTTGACGTTATTGCTATTAAATGTTTACCGGTAAGGCTTAACTGCTTATTTAATATTTATCGTAATTTTTCTCCTTCATATATATTTTTTTATATATCGAGTAGTTTGGTTAGACTCCAACCTTGGATAAGTATATAAAAGAATTGTTTCAAATAAAATTATAATTTGACAGTTTAACAAAACCGGTAAAACTTAACTGCTTATTTAATATTTATTGTAATTTTTTTCATTTATATATATTTTTTATCTATAGGGTAATCTGTTTAGACAGCAACCTCTCTCCCGATGTGATACATTTATTTCTATCTTTCTTTTTATCTCTTTTTGGTATCTGAAATTATATTTGTGTGCACGAGTATATAGAATAATTGTGTCAAAAATAAAATTATATTTTGACTGACAAAACTTTCATATATGAATTTATATATGAATCTAATTGAATGTAATTATATTTGTGTGCACGAGTATATAGAATAATTGTGTCAAAAATAAAATTATATTTTGACTGAGAAAACAATTAATTGTGTCAAAAATAAAATTGTATAGAAATAGATAAATTTTATTAAAATAAGTATTTATGTTAAAAAAATTAAAAAATAAATAATTATTAATTGTGACAAGGTTGTGAAAATCAAATCATATAACTCAACTGGATACTGTGATTTGAGAATGAAGACAATTTGGTGTATGTTAATCATATAACTATACAAGGATGATTGTGGTTTGATATATGCTAGATGAATTTTTACTAGATTTGAATTCAGATATATTAATTAATATAGGGTGTATGTTGCTGTAATTTTGGGTTTCATGTATTTTATGAGAAAAATTATTCTATGGATAGAACTGTGGTGATTGGGTTATCCTTGCCGAAATGTTTGTTTGAGTCTAATATGCATGTGATATGCATGTGAATGTGACATGCTATTGTGGATATTTTCTTGTTACATGAATTAATCTAACAAAATGACATATATCATATCGATTGGTACGTTCATGAATCCTCAATGCATCGTGTGTGTAGGTTGATACGTGCATATAGAGTAAAATTTATTTTATCAAATTTTTTAATTATTAAAATTTAAGTCAAATTTTACGCATGAATTTGATTGAATGTACGGGAGTAAATAAATTTGATAAAAAAAATATTTATGTTAAAAAAATTGAAAAAGGAACAATTATTAATTGTGATAATGTTGTGAAAAACAAATCAAGTATATAAGATAATTGAATTTTGAGTAGACCTGAAATATGAAATATATGTTAATAGATATGCTAATTAATATAAATATTGTGGTGTATGTTGTTGTAATTTTGGATCCTATAATCGGTGTATTTTACGAGGAAAATTGTTTTATAAGTAGAATTGTGGTGATTGAGTTATCTTTGCTGAAATGTATATTTGAGAGCAGTATGTGAACGTGACATGCTATTTGTGGATATTTTCTTTTTACATGATTTAATCTAACCAAATGACATGTACCATGTAGATTGGTACGTGCTTAGATCCTCAATACATCATGTAGATTGGTACGTGCTTAGATCCTCAATACATCATGTAGATTGATATGTGTATATAGAGTAAAATTTATTTTATGAAAATTTTTAATTATTAAAATTGCAGTTTTTTTTATAATAATTTAAATAAAAATACATGTAAAGAAAACACCTAAGTAGAAAGTAAAATTTATCTAGTTGCTAAAATTTACCATCAATATATTCTAGTAGGCAAATCTATACTAACAAATTTCCAAAGGTATCATCAATCTTCTTTTATAAAAGTATTTTTGTGTATGTGCTTATTTAGTCTAAGTTCAATGTTTCATTAAGTTCAGAATCAAAATACCAAACAATCGAAAATACCAAAACACTTCAATGTGTTTCTTTAGTTTTAAGTGTGGAAAAAAAAATTCACAAGCAATTACTAGACGTGATTGGTAAAAAAGTCCTATTACAAAACATTGCAATTATATTTAAGGGAACTAAAGAAACCACACGGTTGCTCATATATAGTTACCAACAAACACAAAACCTTTCAAGACCTATCAAACAAACAAGTCTTCAACACAATAGAAAAAGTATTATACTTGTTAAGAAACTTGGTTGAATACAATTAATGTTTTTGATTTAATAAAAAATATGTGTATTGTCACGAGTATCCTTCGAGGAAACTTGTTTTAAGAGTAATTAAAAAATAAAGTTTATATTAATTGAAGAATATTATAGAATATATATACATCATTAAATTGAGAGAAAGTAAGTTATACTCTTAATTACTAATATTTCATAAAAAAAAATTCATTTATATATTCGAGATGGGAAGATGTATGAATGAAATAAATACTCAAACTCATTACATCAATACTTACAATTAAACGACTCAAATATTCCAATGGATTAGAATTACAATCAAAATAATGCAAATTAAATTTCACCCCTCCTACAAATAAATTAGTCCTATGATAGCATTTTAATACGGAAAAACCACCTCCAAAATATGTCTTTTCTCTTGAAAATGTGGCATTATTCCCATGCATTCAAAGAGACCAACAAACCAAATATTATCCTCTTACAATTTTTAACCCTGCATGCACATATATGATCCAAGATGTAAGAAGAGGCACATACCATTTTCTTGATATATGCATGCACTTTCAATCCTCATCCAAACGTAAATATCAACCTAGACTTTAAACGAAAACATACAAGAGAAAAACAAATGGTTATGACTTCACGGATTCACCATGAACAAAACAAACAACACAAGATATCTCATTCCATGATCGTATGATTTTGGTGGCACAGGTGGAGGTGCTTAACTAATTTAAGTTATTTATTTATTTTATTACTCTAAACAAATAATTCTAGATATATAGTAGTAAAATACTTAGAATTTGCATTAATTTTGCGTATAGCCCTCTGATTTATAAAGTACTACAATATTAATTATTATAAGCATGGTTAACTAAAGTTCAAAGACAAATGAGTATATCAAGATCATGCCATATCTAGCAAGAAGTTATATTTATTTCATTGTTTCCATAAATAGCCCAATACATTCTATAATAGGATTAAGAATATTTTAACTCAAGTCCTATCTCCACCAAAGTCGCCGCCACCTTCACCTCCTCCTGCACCACCTCCAAAGCCACCGCCTGCACCACCTCCAGCACCACCTCCAAATCCTGCACCTGCCCTTCCACCAGCTCCAGCACCACCTCCTGCACCTCCGCCAGCTCCTGCACCACCTCCAAAACCCCCACCTGTACCTCCACCACCTCCAAATCCTCCACCTGCTCCACTACCCCCACCAATTCCTCCCCCA
>JBBPBQ010000002.1:4429436-4455510 GCA_037974755.1 Cicer yamashitae
GCCACCGCCTCCCCCTAGTCCACCTCCAGCACCACCTCCAATGCCTCCACCTGCGCCACCGCCTCCCCCTAGTCCACCACCATGTCCACCTCCAATGCCTCCTCCTAGGCCACCACCTTTACCACCTCCAAAGCCTCCA
The DNA here is from genome assembly GCA_037974755.1 of Cicer yamashitae. Taxonomy (NCBI): domain Eukaryota; kingdom Viridiplantae; phylum Streptophyta; class Magnoliopsida; order Fabales; family Fabaceae; genus Cicer; species Cicer yamashitae. Next base: position 4,429,576 of record JBBPBQ010000002.1, read on the forward strand.
CCTGCACCGCTACCTCCACCCAGTCCACCACCATGCCCACCTCCAATTCCTCCCCCTGCACCACCTCCAGCACCGCCTCCAAATCCCCCACCGACTCCTCCACCATGCCCAAGTCCTCCTCCAACACCATTGCCACCACCAAAACCTCCGCCAGCACCGCCACCACCACCCAAGCCACCTCCACCAAAGTTATCAACATATTCATCTTCTTTTATTTGTCGACATTGAGATGTTCCAATCACCAATGCAAATATCAGGGCAAATGCACTAACATACTTGAGTAAAATTCCCATCTTCATTTGCACAAATTAAGATGGAAAATAGTAATAGAGCTGAAAACACTTGCTTTGCTCTTGTAATGAGAATGCTTAGCTATGAGTTCTATTTATAGCAACTCATACCATTAATACACAAAGACTTATGGACATCTTCATATAGTTAAGGTGGCCTAAATTTCAAACTTGTCTGGAAGACAATATCTATTGGCCGGTGTATTCATAATTGTCATGACAAACATGTCCCAACCATCAACAACCTTAGTGTTTTTTAACTTTCAAAAACTATTCTGGCGCACCTCCACACTGTTAAATAAGTGTAAAAGAATAGAGAAAATCATATATATATATATATATATATATATATATATATAATTAATAACTGATATAACAGAAATCAATAGAGAGATCAAAGAGGTTAAAAAGTAATAATGTGAAATCATAGGCTTGTGTAGATATGTCATTAATGTTTTGCGAAGAAGTAGTCATAACTCGTAACTTAGCACGACCCTAATTATTAACATTTAATTATTTAAATGAAAATGATCGCTTTAAGTTATAATAATTTGTTTTGAAACATTTAAGTTGCAGCAATTATCATCAATCGGTTCGGTAAAAACTTTTCAGATTAAAAACATCAAATGATTTTTTGTTTAATTTTAAATAACATTTTTCAATTTCTTTTAAAGAATTGTTTTTGTTTTTTATAAAAATGCCGACTATGTGATCCCGAATATTAATATTAACAACAATGACATATGTACTTTCACAATTTCTATAGATTCATTCTAAACCTTATTTTTTCTTTATATTTCTCTTATTATCTCACTATTATATCACATCACTCGCTATATTTCATTTTCACTCAATATGTCTAGAAAGTATTAGATGTTCATCAATTATTTTTTTTGTAATATTAATCAACCATAACATCAAGATATATGTAGAACCAACTAAACATTCGAACTCAAGTGCCTAATCAATTTCAATTAAGGTCAATTATTTGAAGAAAATCTTAGTTCAAAATTTAGATACAATATGTTTTAATCAAATTTTACTTAGTTCTTAATCGCACTCCTACAAATTATTAATAGTCACTCGAATGAAAATTAAAGAATTAAGTATATAGACCCGACTACTCTAAAATGAACAACTCACTTTAGAAAATAAAATGAGTAAAATCAACTCTTAAATAATAAATCAAAGATAAATATTATAAGTACATTATAATCAATCGTTATTTTATTAAAATAATAACTTTCGATTTTTTCAATTTATACTTCACTCACTTTAACTTTTAAAAGATTTCAAACCCTAAATATATATCTATATATATATAGGGAGAACCCTTGATTTCTTTTTTGGATTCTATGTAAAAACTGTACGTAACAAAGAAACTAGAGTGAACTTGCATTTATGAATCGATGAAGAAGGTCGCGTCTTTATGTTGTTGACATCTATAACTGGCAAACTTGCCCCCACCATGTGTATAATTGTTGGCCCAAAACCATATATATGGAATTAGCATGTGATCAGGTTTAGAGATTATCAGCCACCGTGTGTCGGTGTCAAAATTAATAAGTTCACAACTATTATTATCTTTAGGCTGATTTTAATTTTTAATTAATTAAAAATCATAGCATTTTTGTGGCGTGAGTCTCCACGGATCATCGCATTAAATTAGAGTAATCACGCAAGTGATTTAAACACCGCATTTTACTCAAAAGTCAAAATTTTTAATACATTTGGTAAGAGTCTTTTCACTCATATATATATATATATGAAATATATCTAATAAAAAATGAATCTCATGAATTGGTCAACTATTAATCCTTATATCAAAATTGATGGTTGCGATTATATCTTCACTTAATATGCTCACATGTCTTGCCACTTAACCTGTTTTTTATTTCTCCATGTTTTCGTCTCTGACGTCCCCGTCTTTTTATCTTAAAGAATACAACATTGTTCTTTCTCTCTTTATTATTTTGTTTCTCAATCAGAATGTATTTTAATTCCTATTTTCTCTCCACTATGTCAATAATATTTTGTTTTATATAATTTATTTTCCATATAAGTAATTTGAATATTATATCTCCATTCAAAATCTAAAAACATTAGATTTAGATGTATGAGATTATCTTAGTTATATGTTGTTCAATATCCACTTTCTCATTTAATGTGAAACTTTTACTCACACTTTAACACCTGAACATATATCTCGATATTTGACCACTCCTACTGAGTATATGCTTCATAAATACTCCATATTAACACATATTTAATTGGTATAGAATATTATTGTCAATAATTTTTACACCATCTATTAATTATTGGCACGTCACTAAAAATATATTTCCTTAATTATAAAAGACTTAAAAGTCACTCATAAAAGAGCATGAAAGCAAGGCTCACTTAAATTGATTGGGGGCACTCTCTCACTTTACCAAAAGCTATTATTATTGGGTGGATATGGATGGTTTTAGAGGAGAAAAAGGAGAAAGTTTTACTTTCTTAAATTATAATAGAGCTATAAAAAGACAGTTGCAAAAAAAAAATAGTTATAAATTTTTTCTATAAATAAATTAAGTATAATTGAAATGTTATATGATAATTTATCGTATTATTTTGAAGTTTTTTAAATCTCAACCTCCTCTCTATTCAACAAAAAAATAAAAACAACTTCCAAACATATTTTAAGAGTCTACACTCCATTACCGAAGCTTAATTCATAAAATTTGGTCAAACTCTCAGGTTGGAGAGGATAGTCTCTTGAGTTAGTGATTCGATATGGGACAAAATTTCTCAAATATTTTCTAAAAAATTATACTTCTTTTCGAAAGTATATTTTTAGACAACATAAAAACTGCAATATTTTATAGAGGTATATATAAGTGTACTTGGGTTCGAGAACAAAAGCTCCCCGAAAAAATGGTAGGGTAATTGATAAGGGAGGGGTTGTGGCTTACCTCACACACACTTTGAATCAACTATCAATTATATAGGACAAGTTATATGTGTTTATAATTTCGATTTATTCAAAAATTATAGAGATACCACTCACATCTAGGGACAAAAATAATTGTTTACACTTTTTTCCATTATTGTAAAGCTGACATATAATTCATAGTTACTTAATTCAAAGTGTGTGTGAGGTTGATAAAAGAGTAGTTGTGGTAAACTCATTATTTTGGACGGTTATGGTGAGATTGTATTTTGTTAGATAGACAAATGTTATTGATTAATAATGAGTTAAGGAGAGAGAGAGAGAGAAATTGTTAAAGCTAGAGATCAAACTCTAAACCTTCTTCATGAAACTTCTTCTAACGCCTCAACGCTTACCATTGGGCTACACCTTCAATATATTTGGTGAGATTTTGGTAATATTTGGGCTATTGACGAGGGGCTCTCGGTGAATATATGGAGCCACCGTTGGCTTGATGAAAAATCACTCTTATACTCTTAAGCTTAGACCTCTTACTCCTACAAAATATATGAAATTCCTAAGTTAAGACCTAAATTAAATTGAGTTTTTCTTAAATACTTTTTTAAGAAAACTCAAAATTTGAATTATAGAAACGTTTTTAGTTTGAAGGAAAAAAAATCCCGAAAATTCAAATTTTGAATTTTTTTACAATAAAAAATTATTCTATAAAAGTCAAAAATTTAAAACAATAAAGGTTTTATAAAACTTCTCAAAAAGTGAACAAAGCTTGGCATGATATGCGATCTTGAGACCATTCATGATGATTGGCTTTGTTTCTAGGGTTTTTATCAGAACAAAATTGAGGGCCAAACGAAATACTAGCATTAAGGCAGGCAACGAATGTTGCAGTCTAGTAGTAAAAATGAAACGGTACACCCTCAAAAAACAAGACATAACATGTGATTAAGAAGAATAATGTATCTTTCGAAATACTTTTATTTTATACACAATCAAATAAAATTTGAATTTAATTTATATAAATTAATGTAATTTTTATGTATACGCGTTCAATGATTTGTTGTCATATTATTTAATGAGTATGATGATCATACATGTATTTTAACTAATTAAATATGTGACAATACATTGTGTGTGTAAAAAAATTTTATATTAGATTGTATATAAAAATTAAACTCTTAAAATATTTATATTAATATTACAATAATTTGGAGATAAGATTCAATCCTTTATCTAATTTGTATTGCAATAAATCTTGAATCTTTTGTTCAATTATATTCAATAAACAATGTGTTCATATAAAATTGAATAAAATTAGCATTGTAATTCTCAAAGTTGTAAAGATAAGATAATTTAGTCCATTAAATTTTGAAAGCAGCAATTTAGCTCAAATTAGAGAAAGTTGAAAAATTTAGCCCCTCCACTAAAATATATTCTTAGAATACACCTACTATAATTAACGAAAGACATACATATTATTTTGAATTAATTTCATATGGTGATGAGTTCGATTTCTAAACAACATGTATAGAAGAGTATTTATTAGAATAAATAAACCCTTTAAATAAATTTTTATATTTTACAAAATTGATCTCTAACTTTTCAGTTGAGGATACCTTTGGACGTAAAAAAAATCTCAAGTTGCATCATGATAAACAATCATTGCATAGAAAAGCATAAATTAAATTTTATAATTGTGGTGGTAAATTTAGAAAAATGAGTAAGTTGACTGAAGTTCTTTAATGTCATACACTAAATTACCTTTCCCAATTTCCAATAACTAAAGGAAAAAGTTTAGGTGCCTTTTTTATGTGTTTTTTTTTCCTTCATGATTTTTAAAATAAAACACACATTTTATAAAGGAAAATGAACCCCGCGATTCAATATGAACTAAAGATGTCTTATTAGTATGACCATGAGCCACTTATCATAACATATATATATATATAACTTAATAAAATTCATAATTTTGATATATATTTTGATTAAAACTATGTTTTTTTAATTATTTTAGTTTTATATTTATAAATATCACGAGTTTGAGTCGTACAACTGAGTCATCTAATTTAATTCGGTCTAGACTAGTCATGCAGTTCGATAAGTGACTGTCGTTCGATCAATAACTCTCTGACTATGTAACCTTACCAAATTGATGTCTGAGTCGATTTTTAAAATATTGGTTTCAATTGCTATTTTTTTTTTTACAAAATTTAGGTACATTTTCTTAAGTACTTTTTATATGATTCTTCACTTAACCAACTATAATTTTATTAAATCTATAATTTTCTTAAAAATTATTATAACCACAAAAAATATATTTTACGTTAAGAATTATAAAAAAAACACATAATGACCTATTTTTTTTTTATGAGCAGTTTTACTATTATGTTGGACTACTCTATAATATATATATACATGTTACGAAAAAGTATACTTGTTAAACGTATGAAAATACATACATCTCTTCATTTTAGCAAGAGGTCACATAATTAAAATACAAATATTTATAAAATAAGGTGAGAAGTAAGAACAACAACAAAATATTAAAAGGCAACGGTGGTTATAAGTGACTTGGACTTGGGCTTGAAGGAAGGTTGAGTGATATAGAATTTATAGATTTAACTTTTTGGACTAACAAAATAACAACTGATTAAAATTTGTCATTTAAAAATACATATTGTGTCCGTTGACACTAAGTATATACTTAAATTGAAAATATATTTTAAATCCACATACATTCTTACATTTTTTTTTACTAATATTAAGATTATTTTAGTGAAACTGGATTCAGATCTTCTAAGAAAAATCTTGAACTCAGATGATTGTAAATGGGAAAAATATAATTGAGATGAAAAAAATCACTAAATGGCTAATAAAGCATGTGATAGTTGATAAATTTTAGCTCAATATATAAATGTTAATATTATTAAATATCATATTTCATATATATATATATACACACCACATCTTGTCTCCAAACGAAAAAAAATGTCATAGCATTTTCTTTGTTTCCCCATTAACGAGAGAATTAGGTACACTCATTCATTATTCCTTCACACTCTCTCCCGCTCTCTTACTTGCAATCTCAAATTTCTGTTTGTCTCGTGTATTACAATCTTTTGCCATATAGTTTGTCATTCTGGTTTTCTCAAAAAAAAAATTGTGTTATTGTTAGGGTGTTATTAAATCTAATATTCGATCAATTTTATTTGGGTTGGATTGAACTTTTAACCCATAATTTTTGCATCAAACTCAAACCAAACTAATCGGCTTATGAACATGTTGAGTTGAGTTGGATTCACGGGTGATAATTTTTTTATTTTATTTTAAAAAAATATAATTAAATTTAAATACTTAAACATCTAAAAATAATAAAACTATATCGCAATATATCATTTAATACTTAAAATACACCACAAACACAACAAAACACTTAAATTTATGAAATTAGCAACAAATTCTCAAACATTGTTCAACAACTAAATTTTAATTATACATCAATAATAAAAATATAAATAAAATATATATATGTCACGTCAATGGGTTGGGTTCGCGGGTTCATGTTTTCAAAAAGTTAAATCCACTATCCGAAGCGAATATTATTGAGTTTCATGTGTTGGTTCGGGTTAGACCGGAACTTGAAAGAATTAAATCAAAATGTAGGTTTAATTAGATTGAAAGATTGGGTTCGCGGATTTATCCGTATCTATAAATACTCCTAATTATTGTTAAGAGTAGTCGTTCATTATAGATAATATGTTTATTTATTTTCGTACTGTTTCACTTAGTTAGTTATATTACATTTTAAATGTAACTTTTGCTGTAGTTTTTTATTTTTACTCATGCTATGGTTTTGTTGAGAAAAACATACATAGAGAAGTTTAAAGAATAAAAATATAACGAGTAAATTTCATAATAAAATATATATATATATATATATATATATATATATATTTGTCTGCTAACTAGAACTAAAGAATAATAATGTATAAATTGTTTTACAACACATAAATTTCTTTAAGTAACTCCATATCTCTAAGTACATCTATATTATTTAAAGAAAATATCTAAACTATATTTCACAATACTTTAAAGCAAGAGTATATATAGGATTGATCCAACACATGTGAAATGTAAAAGCCTAAAGCCAATTTTAATATGATGTCTAAAATAAATTTTTTAAATTTTAACATGACACCACTAAATTAATATAATTAATATTATATAATATTTCTTTTACAATTAATTTAATATTATCGAGACAATATTAAATCTAAAAAATATTTATATATCTTAATTTTAAAAATATTAAAATCTAACTCCATCATAGTTATATAGTTATGACATATTACTTCTTTACGGTGCTAAGTAATGTAAAACAATTAAACTCGATCACCTCCAACAAATTTCAAATGTTTTTTATACTACAGTGTTTCTTTGTACTAGTTTCTATTGTAATCGAAAAAGTAATGCACTGTACTATGTTATCAGATCAACCTGTTTCCTTGTAATGATGGATGGACAACTATTCTCCCGGACTACACAAGCTTTGTTTTACAACTACAAGCAACTTCCAATTCAGCAAATGCTCGATTTTGACTTTCTTTGCGGTTTGACTTTATCATCTTAATATTCTTCTACTTAGAGTTACATTACTCTCTTCTTATATTCATGGAAGTTCCAATTTTTATTTTATTTGTAGGTAGGGAAACACCATCAGTTGCTGGTATAATTAGTCCTACTTCCCAGAAACTTCATAAGTTCTTTTTTGGCCAGCAGGAAATTGTCATCCCGGTTTATTCTTCGTATGTGTTCTTCAATCCAAATTAAAAATCAATAATGTTATTTGAACAGTAATTTTAGACACTAAAATTCGATAATATTTTAAATGGTTAATGCAGTTGAAACACGTAGTTAATGAAATAAACTGACTAACATGTTACCAAAATACAAAGTAATATGTTATGAAATGAAATGAAATGACTTTATTTTTTGCAGCATTGAAGCAGCTTGTGCTGCACATCCAAATGCTGATGTGTTCATCAATTTTGCAACATTTGGAAGGTAAATATACTTTAAAATATTATTATTAATTTATTATTGCTGTTGCTGTTTTGAGTTTAGGAGTATTTTATTGCACAATACAATGAGAATAATGTTATTAACTTGCAGTGTTGTTGCATCATCTTTGGCTGCATTGAAGCAGCCAACAATTAGAGTTGTTTCTATTATTTCTGAAGTTGTATCTGAGTCAGACACTAAACAATTGATTGCATGTGCTCGGGTAAACAATAAGGTTAGAAGAGAAATTGAAATTGAAATCAAATTCACACAATAGATTAATATGAGGATACTCATTAGTGATCATGATGTGTTAGGTTGTCATTGGTCCGACCAATGTTGGAGGCATTCAAGCTGGTGCTTTTAAGATAGGTGACACTGTTGGAACTATTGAAAATATAATTCATTGCAAGCTATACAGGCCTGGATCTGTTGGATTTGTTTATAAATCTGTAAGTATAGTTATTCATTTTAGTTATTGCTTATGTCATTGCCATCCTTTTCATTTTGAGGATAAATATTTTCTTTTAATACTCCTATGAAAGAATCAGATTTCTAATGTTAGATTACCAAATGGTGGTTTATAGTTACATGCTTTATTTCTTTTGGACCCTTCTAATGTATACACTCATGGTTTTGATAAAAGACATCCTTATAATTGAAACTACAGGGTGAGATGTCCAATAAATTATACAACACTATTGCTTGTGCAACTGATGGAATTTATGAAGGTACTGTTGTTTTTATTTTAACTTTCTGTATTAATTTCTTAATGCTAGGGTCTAAGTTATATTCTATTTTGTTATTATAGGGATTTCAATTGGAGGATATGTTTTACCTTGCTCCACACTTTCTGACCATGTTTTAAGGTTTAATAACATACCACAGGTAAAAAAAAAATTACTTCCATCTTGAGGTAACATCAATTTGGAGTAATGTATCACTTTCTTGTCATTGATATATTCACATAAATCCTTAATTAGGTTAAAATGATGGTGGTACTTGGTGAACTTCATGGGAGTGATGAGTTTTCTATATTAGAAGCACTTAAACAAGGGAAAGTGACAAAACCAATTGTTGCTTGGGTTAGTGAAACTTGTACTGGACTCTTCAAATTTGAAGTACAATTTGGTCATTTTTGTGTGTGACTGATTCTCAATTAAAGCATGCATTACCATAAATTAGGGAGCTAAAAGTGGTGGTGAGGTGAATTCTGCTCAAGCAAAGAATGAAGCACTAAGAGAAGCTGGAGCTATTGTTCCCACTTCATATGAAGATTTTGAAGCTGCAATAAAAGAGACATTTGACAAATTGGTTAGTTTATCTTCAAATTTTGCATCTATCTAATTGAGACTTTTTCTAATTGTCCACGACTATCAACTCGGTGGTAAGAAATTGACCTTGTAGAATAATCAGAGTTAAAATTCCGGAGAAAGAAAAAACACTAGCATAACATCCTAACAACCAATATACTAACATTTGCCAATCCAAAATAATAGTTTGATCTCAATGGTAGAGTTCAAATTAGTGCACTTTGATTAATAATAATTTTACTTCCCAATTTTTTTTTAGAAAAATAAAATTCCAAAGGGAGCAATATTTTAAAGAAAGTCTCTTCATTTTCTTTTGTTAGGTTGTAGAAGGGAAGATCACATTAGTGAAGGAGTTCATAAATCCTCCACAAATCCCAGAGGACTTTAACACTGCAATTAGGAATGGAAAAGTACGTGTTCCATCTCATATTATTTCCACAATCTCTGATGAGAGAGGTATGCTACTTATTAGTTATAAATGTGGTGTTTTCTCTGTGTATTATATACAAATTTGAAGTTATATAAATCATAATTCTCTTCCAATATTCTGTTAAGGTAAGGAAACATGCTATGCTGGTGTAGCTGTGTCTTCCATTATTGAACAAGGTTATGGTGTTGGTGATGTTATCTCTCTTTTGTGGTTCAAACGCAAACTTCCTCGTTATTGTGCTCAATTTATTGAGGTACACTACTCAATATTCCATAGTAAATGATTGAATATTGATATCATTCGTCTATCTTCTGGCTTCTATTTACATTGATGATTGATCAGATGTGTATCATGTTATGTGCGGATCATGGTCCTTGTGCTTCTGGTGCTCACAATGCTATAGTGGCTTCAAGGGCTGGGAAAGACACTGTCTCTTGTCTTGTATCAGGTAGATCCTTCACACTTTCTGCAACTAAACTATTATGAATACTCTGATCATTTTTATAAGAGATAGTTGAGTTAAAATTTAGTTAATTAAAGTTGATGTATCCGATTTATATATTAAATTTAGTAGGTGTCCATTGTTACTAATATTTCCATTAAATGATTAGTAATGGGCTTTTGAAACAGGTTTGCTTACAATTGGTCCTCGGTTTGGGGGTGCCATTGATGATGCTGCTCGTTATTTCAAGGATGCTTGTGACAGAGTAGGATTTTTTGGGGAATAAATAGTCATTTTTGTCCTTAAACGTGTGAGATGTTGTCACAATAGTTATTAAATGAATGTATCAAAATTACAAAAAACATGTGTAACTATGTAATCTATTAGTAATTTTGATCCTCAAGTTTGTGTCTAGTTTGTTAATTTAATCGTCCAATGTTTTTTTATTAGTCAATTTGATCCATAAAATTACAAACAAAAAGATACTTAGAGATATGTATGTAATTTCGATAGAGACTACAGTGACAGTCTCTCACATGCACATTTAAGGACTAAAAGGACTTTTTATTCATTTTTCCTTTTCTCTGATTGTGAAGCTGACCTATTTCATATTTGATTATCCAACTACAATTCCAACATTCAATACTATGCTTTTTCTTGTTACAGAATATTACTCCTTACGAATTTGTTGAAAGTATGAAGAAAAAAGGCATTCGTGTGCCAGGCATAGGGCACAGGTAATGCATACTAATTTATTTATGACATTTTTGCTATTGTTGTTGTTACTTTAAATATTTAATTCAATGCATGGGGCATCAATTTTGTTATGTGAAACAGAATCAAGAATAGGGATAACAAAGATAAGAGAGTTGAAATGTTACAGAAGTTTGCACGCATGCATTTTCCTTGTGTGAAATACATGGAATATGCTAATGAAGTTGAAGAATACACACTATCAAAGGCAAATAACTTAATTCTAAACATAGATGGTGCAATTGGGTCACTTTTCTTGGATCTTCTTGTTGGCAGTGGAATGTTTACTGAACTAGACGTTGATGAAATTGTGCAAATTGGTTATCTCAATGGACTTTTTATTCTCGCACGCTCCATTGGTCTAATTGGGTGAGTTTAATTTAAATCAAACATTATTTACATGAAGAGTATTTTTTTTAGTAGTGTTATTTGGACATAAAAATGTGGACGTTGTATAAAATAACTTAGTAAGAGTGTGTGTATAATCCAATGAGAGAGAAAAAATAGTTCAATGAAAGAAACAATTAATATAAAAACAAAAATCCTATTTTAAGTTGTTAACTTTTGTGTCAAGAAAGCATTTTCATTTTTTTTTTAAATAAAGAAAGAGATATTTTGGACAACCTTGTTTAGTGTGAAAACAAGTGAGATATGATCATAGTTTGGGATCTATCTTGTCGTTAGTTTGGACCGTGTGCAGTTACAACCATGTGACGACACATACAGTCACACACACCTCGATCATTTAATTAAGATCAAACAATTTAAATTTAAATTTAGTATTTAAAAAAAATGAAATCTATTTTAAAATTAAATTGTTCGATCTTAATTATACGATTGAGATTCACGTCATGTATGCACCTAATTCAAATCCTTCAATCACTCATATTGATTGTGCTTGTTGGTGTCCAAATAAAAGTGTAGTATTGCTTAGCATAGTGTTTGGGAACCCATTGGACTTATAAAATCTACATATAGGCTCCAAAAGCACAAAGAAAAACACATATAAACACAATATTCATGAGTTAGTCTAAATCATTTTTCATAATTTAAAAATTTTAGGCATACCTTTGATCAAAAGAGATTGAAACAACCACTCTATTGCCATCCATGGGAAGATGTACTCTATACAAAATGAGGGATTCTGTATGGCTGGAAGAACTTTGAATGACTTCAGATCAGCAATATTTTGGGTAATTATGAATCATGCTGGTAAAATATTTTATTTTATTTTTGTATGTATTGGTATCAACCCATCATCCATTTGTAAGTTGTATGAAAAAATTGTTATGAAATAACTTAATTGAAGTAAGTTTTTATATCTTCTCTGCACGATAACATTACTCCACTATTGGGCCAAAAGTTCGGATCATCTCAATTCTTAAACTTATACTACAGTATATTAAATGTTTGCTTAAAGTTCATAAAATTTTGTTCATAAAACTTGATACTCTCTCGTCTTACGTATAAAAAGAAAAATTAAAAATCACAAAAATTATCTTTGAAATCTAATTCAACCGACAAAATATCGATATTGTTATGTTAAATATCATTTTTTAAGTTCAAATTTGAGATGTGTGAGTTTCTGATGGTACCATATAATCTCTAGACAAAAAAATCACAAAAGTTAAAGAGTTTATTTAATGTATTATTTCTCAAAAAAAATATATTTTAAAATAACTTTGACATTAAATACTTTCACACTCAGTAATATGAAAATTAATTGTAATTAATTGTATTTCTAGTAAAAATTAAAAGGCAAAAAGAACATTTAAGTAATAAATGCACTTTAAAACTTTAACTTTTTCTTATATTTAAAACAAAAAATTTCTCCCAAAATTTTCTTATACAAGAGACTAGTTTAATTGTCGTAAAATCGTTTACACTATTAACATATCACAATTATTCATAGATATGACTTAATAGGTAGTTATGGGAAAAATCAAATTTTTCTAATATTATAACAATTGTGATTTACTGACAATATAAAAACTCTTTATATAGACGGTGGTAATTAACTTCTAATAAGTACTAATATTAGCTAAAAGTTTTTCTTTTGTTCGTAACAATATCGTCATTTGTTAGTTGAGTTGGATATTATGAATTTAGGTAAAGATGTTTTGTCTAATAATATTGGTATTTGTTAGTTGAACCAAGTGTAATTATGACTTGACGTATGAAGTCTTAAAAGATTTTAGAGGTCATCTTCTGTTCTTTAAAATTATGTCCTTAACAAAAAAAAAATGCAATTTTAATAAATATAAAAATTGGTAAAATAAATTTTAATCATGCACAAATACCATTCGACATGATGAACTCTACATATATTAATTTACATGATGCACGCATATCAATTTACATGATGCACGCATATCAATTTACATGATGCATATCATTTGGTTAGCATGTCACTCATATATAGAATCCAAAATTTGAATAACATTTTAAAAGGAATTTCACTAATAAAATAATTCTTTTATTTTTTTTTTCATTCCCTTTTTATTCTACATTTAATGTTACTGTAAATCACTAATAAATACTTAAAATTTAAAACTCTAACTTAAATTAAACCTTCATAAACTCATAGCATTATGAAATTACTAAATCAATTATTTCAAACAAATATCACAACATTTCACTGATTTTTATCGTCAACAAGAATTTGAGATATTACTCTAAACTCTATCTAATGTTTTGATTGTACAGAATAATTGTCTATAAGTTAAAAATTACTACCCCATATAAGGAAAAAATACATGTCCTATTTTTTTTATCATTTAGATAACTCATTATGAAATTCTAAAAATAAAAAATAAATATGCTTGTGTGAGTTTATTTAAAATCGGATAGAGTTCACTAAAAAATACTTTGTTAAGATAAAAAAGTACGGGAAATAAACCGACCTTAAACTAAATAGAGAGAAAAAAGAGAATTAAATATGTATAACACGTTACAACGCAACTGGCCAAATATTAAAAATTCAAAACAACCCAATCATTACTTCATATATCAAGTTAGAGCGTGGCACATATTTTCTATCTTTATAAGATAGTAATTAATAATAAACTCTTATTTGACTTGCGGTAGAATAAGTAACAAGAATAAAATGTATATGGATTATATATGTTTAATTTTATTAATGTGTATTCAATCTTAAATCAACATGTTACATTCAATTTATGTGAAAATAGACCAAAACATTAAATATTATTATTTAAAACTATAACAATAATAATTTTAAATTTTAACCGATGATCAAAATAAATATATATATCTCAAAATTCAATCCATCACATTTAGCATCAATCATATTTTTATATGAAGCATGAAATCTAAGAAAACTATTTCTAAAGAATGTGATTTATTATTGTTAGAGTTTTGAGTAAATTATAATCAACTAAATTAGAATTTGTCATAAAAGAATATAAGAAAATCCAAAGGAGAGATAAGACCTTGTTGATAATTCATATTTATTACTACAACTGTAGAAGATAGACAGAAACAAAGAACTATCCTAAAATAAAGAGAGACAGAACATAGATAGTGAGAGGTATAACTATAAGAGCTTATGAAGAGGATTGATTTGTAAATAAATCAAATAAAATGATGGGAAGTGAAGAAAGAGATAAAGCTGTGAAAAAGAAGATCCAAGAACTAGAAGAAGGTCATGCTTACATGAAACAACAAATGTCAAACCTTCAATTTTCTGATGCCAGAGAAAATCATCAACATCATCATCGTCAGAGGTCTCACTCTGTTTCTCCACAACGTTCAAGATTGGGTTTGTGGAACAAAAATTCTTGTTCATTCAAACACTCATCACCACTTCAAAGGGAAACTCATGCTCATTCACAATCACTCATCAATTTCACTGAAAAACAGTATCTCAATATTTTGCAATCTATTGGACATTCTGTTCATATATTGGATCTTAACTCTCGTATCATTTACTGGTTAGTTTTTATTATTATTTTCTATTTTTGCTTTTTTTTGTTTTTTTATTTCAATCTTGGTTTTTTTCTTCTTCCTCTTTAGTTTTGGTAGTAAATGGAGTTGGTGATTTATTAGATACAATGTATTAGTTTTAAATTTCGGTCGAAACTATAATTGCAATATAAAGTTTTAGAGGTATCTGCAAGGGCATCGCAATTGCAGACTTCAATTTGCTACCACAATTGCAGACGCAATATTAAGGTTTTAGAGGTATCTACAAAGGTATCGCAATTGCAACTTCAATTTGCCTTTATTTTGTTGCAATATCAAAATTTATAGTATATAACTGCAACTGCAATTTAGAACCATGACCTATAATTAAAAATTGATGTGCATCCTTGATTTGATGAGTGTTGAATGTGTAATGGTCTGTTATGTTGATTGTGTGAATTGAATTCTGGGAGCTTACATTAAAGGTTTTTCTTGTTTTGGTTCAAAAAATTGTTTTGGTGATAATCATGCAGGAACCGTAGTGCTGAAAATCTATATGGTTATGCAGAAGATGAAGTTTTGGGGCAGGATGGGATTGAGTTGATTGTGGATTCTAGGGATTGGGGGTTAGCTTGTGATACAGTGAACTGTGTTATGAAGGGAGAGAGATGGAGTGGGCAATTCCTTGTCAAGAACAAGAAGGGGGAAAGGTTTTTAGCTGTAACAACCAATACTCCTTTTTATGATCATGATGATGGTAGCTTAGTTGGGATTATTTGTGTTTCGAGTGATTCGCGGCCTTTTCTTGAAATGAGAGTTCAATTTCATGGTGTAAAGAATGATGAATTGGATTATGGTTCGGCTCATCCTAAAAGTAGCATCACGAATAAATTTGGCTTTGATTCTCAGCAGCCACTTCAAGCTGGTCTAACATCTAAAATTTCAAATTTGGTTAGTTTTTTTTAACTTTCAATGTTTATGTAATTTAGTATGCCATGGTGTGTTTTGATGTTAGAATTGTTAAACAGGCGTCAAAGATGGGTAACAAAGTTAAGTCGAGAATCTGGACAGGAGAAAATAACGGAGAAAGTCATCATTCTGAACATGGTTTCTCAGAATCTGTTGTTTCGGATCATAGAGAAGATGCTAATTCGAGCGGAGCTAGCACACCTAGAGGCGATTTGCCACAGTCCCCTTTTGGTGGTGTGTTTTTTCATGTTGAAGAAAAGTCACAAGGAAAAACTTTGAGAGACTCTGCTGGTGAGGGTGAAGGAAAACCTGTTCATAAAATTTTACCTACCAATAAAGCTGAAGCCTGGATTCAAAAGAAAACTTCATCGTGGCCGTGGAAAACAAATGATCGAGAGGCAAGGAACGGTCGTGATGCTGGACCATGGAGGCAGAATGATCAAGAAAATGAATCAGTTAATCAGAAGGTTCTTTCTTCTGGATTGAAGCAGGAAAGCCACACAGGAGAAAGTAACCGTCCTACTTATAATGAGGCTTCAAAGTCGTGGTCTTCGCCGTTTAATGTTAACAGCACAAGCAGCTGTGGAAGTGCTGGTAGCTGTGTTGTTAATAATAAAGCAGATTTAGACACTGATTGCTTGGATTATGAAATTTTGTGGGAGGATTTGACGATTAGAGAACAAATTGGACAAGGTAACTCACACACTTAACTAAAGGGTCGAGCGTAAGAAGATAATCTTTTGAAAATATCTATACTTTAACAACAATTATTTGTTGAAAATCTTGAATCATTTTCTGTTTATAGAGTTCAGCTTCAAATTTTGTTTGTTATAAGGAGCTCTGATAATTTATGGAGTCCAAGCATGCGAACCGAAATATCTAGCTACCAGTGGTGATTATGAATTTTATGCTTTATGTGTTGCCCACTTACCTTTTTGTTGTTCAATTGCAGGTTGTTGTGGAACTGTATATCATGCTCTGTGGTATGGATCAGTATGTTCTTTTCTCTTTAATTTCTGGTTTTATGTTCATGGCTTCATGCATTATAAACGGATATTCTACAAGCAATTTGATAGGTCTGTTATTGTTAGTTAAGAAGTTAGTTAATTAGTTGCTTAGATAATTAGTTAATAGGTTAGTTAGTGGGTATGTTGAGAGATAGTTAGGCGAAACAAGGCATGCTGCCTATAAATAGAGAGGAGTTTGTAGAGAGGAGCTCATCTTGTCATTTGCATAAACTTGGGGCCTTTTAGGCTATTGGGATTTTCCCTATTTTCTTAAGTAACACCAGTTGGTTCCTATCACAATTTACCAGAACTTATTTGATGATTACTTTTAGTACTTCTCCCTTTTTGGGGGTGTGTAAATGTAGTTAAGTTTTTCATATATGTCGATTGTGCAAAGTTACGACTATATTGCTACATGAATTACTAGAATTTAGTATACTGAAAACTGAGGTCTTTTGATTTGTCGAATTTGACATTTTGTAATTAAGGAGCAATAGGATTTCTGGTAGGCCTGTGAAAAGTATATGACAACTCCAAGCCTGATATTGTTAGAATGCATCTTTTTTTTAGGTTGACAAACTACATTTTGGTGACTGCAATTCTGATGTCAAATTATATTCATGTTTTTTGCAGGACGTTGCTGTCAAGGTTTTCTCAAAGCAAGAGTATTCAGATGATTTGATACTGTCATTCAGACAAGAGGTATGTTTTATTTCAGTCTAATATGCTGACTATGTTGGACCACAGACTGAATCTAGTCTAATAAGGCGAGGCAGTCGGCATAGGTTCAAAATTGACTTTTCAATGCTAATTAGCATCATAAAATGCAAGACCATACATTTAGGTTAAACGATAAATGTATGGTTTCCATAGCATGCTTTAACAAAGTTCAGCAATAGTAATAATTAAACTGAAAGACATAGTTACTTTTTAAAAAAAGTTTAAGACAAGGGGAGGTTGCCCCATTCCAAGGTCATGGAGACAACACTATTATTTAGTTTATTTATCTAAAGGAAAGAAAAATGTTTTGGTTTCCCTTTTGATTGAATGGATTTATGTCTTCACTACTCACCCTTCAAGTAAAATACTAGTTAGTTTAGTCAGCATCTTATTATTAGCCACATAGTATTAATTTCATACACAATACTGTGATTTTAACCAAGATTTCATTATATTTTGTTTAAAATCTCTTACATTTTGTTAATTAAATGATTGGCGGAAATTTTGCATTAGTGCAGAAACTATTAGTTATTGAGTTGAGCCATACGTCAAGTTCTTCTTTCTTAAGAGTTCCTCTCTGATCACTTCTCTCTTCTGAACCTCTTGAGTGCTTGGCAGCCTCCTAAAAATTTCCTGTCTTGATAATATGTTTTTGTATTCTGTGAAGGTATCTGTCATGAAAAGACTTCGGCACCCGAATATTCTTCTCTTTATGGGAGCAGTCACTTCACCTCAACGTCTCTGCATTGTCACAGAGTTTCTCCCACGGTTTGACTCCTTTGTATCCTCACATTTCGATTGTAGTTTGTTATGCTGTACACCACAAAGTACTAAACTGAGCTGATTATTGTTGTTTTCATTTGTATTTGACAACTTCAGTGGGAGCTTGTGTCGCTTGTTACACAGAAACACGCCCAAATTTGACATGAGACGACGAGTTCATATGGCCTTGGATATTGTGAGTATTTGTTAAATAGAAACATCTACTAGTAGAAACATACATTCCATCTTAAAAAGCACCTCTTTCACTGTGTTTGAAGCAATTATACATACACTTACAACTTACTTTATTACAGGCACGAGGCATAAATTATCTTCATCATTGTAACCCGCCTATCATCCATAGAGATTTGAAGTCTTCAAATCTTCTAGTTGATAAGAATTGGACTGTGAAGGTATGTCACTTGTAGTTTTCATTTTCTACTTATCCTACAATGTTGGATTGAGCTTGCACTTATTGCTTGCGGGTTTCTTAGCATTGTTTTTGTATTAATTTGGACCATATCTTAATTATTTGTTAACCAAACAGGTCGGTGATTTTGGTCTATCACGTCTTAAGCATGAAACATATCTCACAACTAAGACAGGAAGGGGAACGGTATCATTTTTTTTCATGGACCATAAGATTTTTATCTGTTTGAAATTGTGTCCTTTACATTTTCACTACTAAAGAGACTCAACATCTTTTACTGATTCTACCTTTTTTGTCTGCTTTGTAGCCCCAATGGATGGCGCCAGAAGTTCTTCGTAACGAACCGTCAGATGAGAAGTGTGTTACATCTACTCCCTCAATTACTCTCTTCCCACACATGTTTTAACATAAATGTCAACCACTGATTATCTTTTTTTGTTGCTTCTTGTGAACATCAGGTCTGATGTTTACAGCTTTGGGGTGATATTATGGGAACTTGCAACTGAAAAGATTCCTTGGGATAATCTCAACTCAATGCAGGTATTCCTTTCATGCATACATACTACAAAACAAAGATTACAAACTGAAATGATAGTGAAACGCTAAAATCTATTGAATGAAAAGCCACCTGCAAAATAATGCATTTCTCATTATTGTTGCTCTTTTTATATTTTTTAAGAACAGATGGGTGGAAATGGGCTAGGCTAGATTTAGATTAAATAGGTCTAGCCTGTTAAAAAGTTCAAGGTCAAACTCTGGCCTACTACTTGACATTTGCTTATTTTTAAGGTTTGGCCCGACTTTTTTAAAAGCCCTTCTAAGCCATACGTCCCTGTCGAACAGTCTGGCCTATTTTCATCCCTAGAAACAGAGGGTAGATGCTCATCCCCCCACCCCAAAAAAAAACTTTGCATTTTACCGGAATTGAAAAATTGAGGGAAATAAACTACCGAAAGTGTGCTTCCGGTAGTGTATTTAAGATCTTGTGAGCAAAAATAGGGGCGGATGATCAATCACCAAAACAGAGTGATAGCAGCAGACTCCTATTAAGAAAACTTACGTGAGGCACAAAAATAGTGACTGAATATTTTTATCCAGAAACTGTTTTTGCCCTGTTCCTTCTGATATTACCTCTGAATATTTCTTTTTTATGCAACTATGTATCACTGTGGGTTCATATATTAACAACTGTTCCTTTAGGAATCTTGCAGGTGATTGGAGCTGTTGGGTTCATGAATAACCGTTTAGAAATTCCGAAAGATGTTGATCCACGGTGGGCTTCTATAATTGAGAGCTGCTGGCACAGGTTTGCCTTCTCATCTCATTGATCTGAATAAAGCATAAATGTTGTAACCTCAAAGAATGTAGATCAATCTACTTGTGATTTGTGTCGTAATAGGTGGCAAGCTTACCTAAAAAATCTCCATATCAATTGTTGTTTCATCAAATTGAAACTATTGGCATTTTTGTTTATTTAATATTGGGTAACATACTTAGTAGAGAACTGCTAGTTATACACTATATGACACTCTTTCTAACACTTTGTATGTTATTGGTTGAAATAGTGTTGAAAAATGTGTCTGAATGTGTATCTCTAGTACGTCTTGAGTTTGATTAGATTTTCATTAGTATTGAAGCCAAAGTGTTGCAATCACCAAACATCTTATACCAACTTATATGTTTGCCATTCCAACCAGTGATCCAACCCTCCGACCAACTTTTCCAGAACTGCTTGAAAGGCTTAGAGAGTTGCAAAAATGGTATATCATTCAGTTCCAAGCAGCCCGGTCTGCTGGCGGAGAAAGCATCCAAAGAAAGGAGTCCTAGAGACAGCCTTGGACATATTCTTTCACTTTGTCACACATGGCTGATGATGCACAAGTATGTATAATTTTGTGCATATATATATATATATATATATATATATATATAAATGTTCCTGGTCTTTTATATAATGGTATAAACAACTGGTCAGAGACTACGGTCTTCATCAACATCTGCCAATGTAATATAGATAAACGAGATATAAGGGAGTACTATACTTTTTTAAGTTGAATTGGGTTAGTCATTTTTATATGTATTAGTTGTCTGTTACAATCTCAATTTTATTTTATTTTAATTTTACATGCAAAATGTTTGTACCATTATATAAAACTTGTACAGAAGGTAGTGAGTGAAAAGGGAAAAAATGGTTGAATTTCCATCATCATTACCCACTTCTGAAGTAAAAGTGCAGCTCAGCACAATTATTTTAAATGGATACTATGTTACAAAGAAGAAATCATTGTTTTCTTAATATTAGTAGCGGTAGTGTGGTAGTAGTTGGTATAATGTGCTGCTATTACAAATTAAAGAATTGATTAGTAAAAGGCTCATAAAGGTTCGTAACTTTGCTTATTTGATGATGTACTACATTACTACTAATATTATTTTATCCCGCCATATATTTTATAGTCGATGACATAGATGCTGAGTTGTAAAGACATAATAATAGACGTATATTAAGGATTAAAAATAAGGGTGATGCTTGCAACTGTCTTTAACAAGTGCCCTAACCAAAAATGTAAATAAACATAAGTTTTAAGTGAAAATTTTCATTTTTTTACAATTTCAAATAATAAATTATGCAACTTCTAGGATTTTTTTCTATTTAGATTCTTAAAAATTACAGAAAAGCAAGTAAAAAGATAATGAACATTACCTTCTCTAAGGAATTGGATTAGATGTCTTGTAGTCACACATATCATGGTCTTTCGATCGAGAGTAAACGATTTAGAATTAAAAGTAAATTTTAATATTTTTAAAAACATAAATTTCGATCTTAAAACCTATTCAATCTTGAATAAGCAACTGAACTGGTGTGACCTGAATCTTTTCAATCGTAAGGATGTCACCCTTTTTTTATAAGCCCAAGGAACACAAAATTTACAAAATCTAATCAAGTCTATTTAGTTTATGCTTGAGAGACAGATAACACACACCAACGTTTTAAATAAAAGACATATTTAATTTAAATTAATAAGTAGAGAAAACAAGAATATTGAACTGATTTGGTGGGTTGCGCCAGGCCTATGCTTTAGTGCAACGCATAGGCGACACATGAGAAGCCCAGTAGCAAGCTACTGCAGTGGCTTCTCACCCTAAAAAAAGTAATTTAATATCGTGTGGCCCATTGGACCACATATCAGATATTAAACTGATAAGAACAGATACTACACTTGATCTTAGCCAAAAGGCCGAGAATGGTATGCTTCATAACTTGTTCAAACGCGTTATTTATAACTACGTCCAGGCGTTTGTTATTTCCACTCGGCGATGTGGGACTTAGCTACACAGTGGTCAGCACTAATACAATACAGTGCAATTGAAACTTCTACCAGCAACCATGCTATTCTAGCAATTCTTGTTTAAACTTTGGACATTGCAATCATGGAACAACAATTAACAAAGCTAAATAACATGATTTAAGGTCTAAAATATCTACAATGAAAATAGTAGAAGTAATTTCTTAATAATGCTTAACTGTTACATTGAGTTTAAGAGTGGCTCTGAGATTCACCAAATCCATGAACTCTGTTTCCATAACACCATACCCTTTAACAAACCGAAAATAACCAGTTCCAGAAACAATTCCGAATTCTCGTTTCTTCATTGTGAATATATCAGATCCTTGAATCTCCAAGCTACTTCCTGTATACTCACCAGCTGTGAAAATCACTGAAAAAACCATGTACAACGCTTTACCATCAAGCTGTGAATTTATGTACACACCTTGGGCCCTACCAATGAGTGTTGAATCCATTGTGGGTCCATCTGTTACTGGATCGTCGACTATTGCCACGGTTCCAAAGCGTAGGATGCTTGAGGTGGGTCCGGTTTTACCCGCGACCGTGGCTGCAGTGGTGTCTTCGCCAGTGAAGTGGTCGTGGACGAAGAAAACGAGGTTGGTTTGGTTTGGTTGGAGTCTTGGGAAGGTGTAGGCAACATAGAGTATGGTTAAGGTGAAGATGAAGAAGAATGAGTTGGATGTGAGGTTTAATGGATTGGCCATGCTTGTGGTCTTCTTTTTTCCCCTCTAGCTATGGCTATTTGTTTTTAGTTAGTGTTAATTAATTAATTAATTAATTAATTTAGATTGATGGTAGTGAAGATGCTTATGTGATGATTAATTGAGATTCCCTTTACAAAGTGACAAGAGTGACTAAGGGCTATTTTGTACTCCTTCAAAAAAAAATTATATTTGTAAGTGAAACATGTAACATGAAAAGTACAGCAGTGGCTATATTCTATTGCTTTATAAATGAAGTTCATTTCTCAATCGCTGAAAATAAATGTCATATTTTCTATGCTTCATACTCATTATTTAAAGTTTTTTAATGAAGAGCGAGTTTGTCTACAATTGAGATACAATTGTGATTTTATTCATATGCATTTTGTTATTTATAATCACTAAGGATACATTCTCGTACAACAACAACATATATTCTAATAAAAACATATATTCTAAATTTATTTATATCGTAGGGAGATATAAATTCTTTTGTAAGTGTTTAGTCATCCTTACTTTAGATTGAATAATTATTTCTTTATTTTTTGGTTTGAAATCACATATTTCTTTTTATTCATACATGCAGGAGTTGATAATTCAATTTCAAACTCGTTTTGTTTGTCTGTTGCCGAAAATTTTGAATTCGCCAAAAATCATTAATTAAGACTAAAATGTCAATAGATAATGCGGTAAGTAATCCGGTTGGTGGGTTAAATAACACTAAAAAATTATTAAAATGAGGTTTTGAGTTTAAATTCGATAAAATAAATTTAACTTTTAATTTATTAAAATATTTACCTATAAAAAATATAGTAAAAGACTTCTTTTATCCTTATTAAAACCATGAATAAACCATAAATTTATTAGTATTTCGTAAATCTATTACTATCTCTCCAATGTAGTTATAAAAATAAAAATATATAAAAACAATAAATATTATTTAAACAATATGAAATCTATTAATTTAGTCTTCAAATTTTACGAAATTCAGTTATTTTAATTTTTAAAATCTTAATATATTATATATTTTAGGATTCATCTGATATGTTTTGAGGGAAGAAGAAGGAATTACTAAGAAAATAATAGAAAATGAAACATTGATAGTCGTATAATAAAACTTAAATGAAAAATTAAATTTTCTATAAAAATATACAAATAATTTTTATAATGCAAAATTCTCTAATTTGAAAGAAATAAAAAAAAGTACTAAGAAGATTATTTTAAAGGATTTTGAAGGTTTAAATAAATTCAGTAAATAAGTCTTATCATAATCACAAATTTTAAAATATACTTTAATTAAATACATCTATATCATTATCTACAAAAACATCATCTCAAATAAAATAAAAGATTGATTATTATAAAAAAATAAAAATAAAAATAAAAATAATCAAACGAGGACGTCTTATATTGAAAGAATTATTTCTTATATTGAAAGAATTAATTATTATATTTATATAATTTAAGAATTAATTAAAGAGATAAAATAAAAACTAAATGAATGGTTTATTCTAAAATAATTAATTGATCCCCTTTAGCCGTTATTATTGGAGCATAATAATAACCTCCTTCCCTGTATAACGTTCTCTTTCAAGAAGAAAATATAGAGCTTCATAAATATAATAACCTCCTTCGTTTCCATTTTTACCCTTCCACTTACAATTCCCTTAACCCTTCGACTTCATTCTTCTCACTTACCGCAAACAATTTCACTCTCCTCAACAATTTCAGTGCTTACGCTTACGCCACTGCAAATTCACAACCCTAGTCATTTCAGAGTTTTCTATAATACCCTTTAAAAACCCTAAATTAAACATCACATTCACACCCTCTAATTCACAATCATACGCTTTCGTCAATGGCATTGAAACACTCGTTGCAGACGATGTTCCGGTTGAGTGTCGGCGGATGTGTCAATGGCTATTAAGAGATCAAATCCATGTTCAGATAATGGCTTTGAACGCCCTTCAGTGGGTGATGTGTTATGGAAACTTGAATTTGCACTTCAGTTGCAAGAGAAACATTCGTCGGGAGGTAAAGAAAATGATGCTTGTGCTTCACATAATGCTTCCACATTGGACATCGAGTAAGAGATTATAGGCGTGAGGCTTGATGACTTGAATTCTAACCAATCTTTTCACAAAATTTTGAACCCAAAGAGAAGATAAGAAGGAATGTTCCTGCAATTTTTACAGTTTATTTGTTATTGAGGAGCATTTGTATTTATGTAGCTTTATATTTTTTGTTGCTTCTTACAATTGATCCAATTTTGTTACGTAGGGAGTATTGTAATTTGTAAGGAAAGAGATCATGACATATACTTAACTTAAGCAAATATTTTCAAGAATTATGCTTTTTTATCTATCATTTTCTGAATATGAATCTTTTTTACTATTTCAATTCAAATTTTCCTAAACTGTCACAAGTTATCTAGGTTGTTCCCTAAAAAAAAATTATCTTGGTTGTAATCACTATAGACAGGATTATCATTTTTCAAATATATTATTTCATTTTGAATTTTTTTAATTGAGATATATCAAATTATGCTTTTCTCTTTTTCTTTCGATTCTCATATTTATAGTACTGAAATTAAAACTACCATTTCAATTCTCATATTTATATGAAAGTAAAACTATCAAAACAATCCTCTAAAACTTCAAAATAAAATAAAATTTCTACTTAATAAATAGTCCTCGTGTGATCATATATATAACCCTACATATTCTACTATTTTTAAAACTAAAGTTAATAAAATTATCTAAAACATTGTTTTAACAAAAAATAAATGAATTGACTTTATTATTATCAATTAGAAAGAAATATCAAATGAAATCGATTAAATAAAATAATTTTACAT
>JBBPBQ010000002.1:4455665-4472067 GCA_037974755.1 Cicer yamashitae
TTAGACTTCAATATATTTTAAACCGACTTCAGAAAAAAAAAAACTCTATAAACTCACACACAATTAATAGATGTCAAGTTTGAATTTAAAATAAGATATTTAACATAACAATATCAACTTTTGCTAATTAAATTATGACTTAAGTACAAAATCAAATACACTTTATTATTTATAAATAATATGCTAAATACTACTAACTATGTCCTTAATTATAAACACAATTTCAATATACTAGTATATTTATTTTTTTATCAAACATAGATTTTATTAATATTACTAATTTGTTTTGCTTTTAACAAAGGATGAAGGTAGTAAATTATTATTATTATTTTTTATATAAAGGTTGTAAATTACTATTCCGAGAGGATTACTAACATCGATTAGAAGGATATGTAAAAACTAAAAATTTATTTTTGAAAAGATTAGTAGAATTATACGCATTATGACAAGTAAGCAAACAATTAGTGGTTATGGCAGGGTTTAAGAGTGCGAGGGTTTTTGGGTTAACACTGAATATTACAGACAGCACCACATAGAAATGATAAGGGGCCGCCTATACTAAACGCTACAACACTCTCACTCTTACTAACGAACTCTTCACTGAACTAAATGGAAGATGATTTCGCCGACGATGATTTTGGAGAACTTTACGCCGACCTCCAACTTTTTACTACTCCACTTCCCCAACAACAACATCATAATGATAATGATGATGGCGGCGATTTCAACAACAACGAAGACGACGCAGATGGTGATTCTATTGCCACAGACAGTGACGATGATTTGAATATTGTTTTGAACGACGATGATCACCGCCGTGTTTTTTCCGGCGACGATGTTCACGGTGACGGTTTAGAATGCGTCGATCACTCCAAGGTTGCCTCCGAACAACTTGTGAGTTCTGATGCACATGGTGGTGTTCAGAGTAACAATGGTGTTAAAGGTGGTTACGGTTCACAGTTTTTTCGTTCAAAGGTATTCAGTTTCTTTCTATTAGAGCTTCTTTAATCTTTGATTTGGAGGATTCATATTCACGTTTCTACACTATTTTGCTATCTAATGTAGTTATGTTTAATTTCAATTTTCCCCTAATTATATTGTTGTACTATTTGTTCTTTAATTTCATTAATTTGATACTATTTATTAGTCACATTGTGGCAGCATTTATGCAGTTGAAATATTTGTTTAATGATTAATTATTTTGAGTTTGGTTATTTATTT
The DNA here is from genome assembly GCA_037974755.1 of Cicer yamashitae. Lineage (NCBI taxonomy): Eukaryota > Viridiplantae > Streptophyta > Magnoliopsida > Fabales > Fabaceae > Cicer > Cicer yamashitae. The sequence goes on from JBBPBQ010000002.1 coordinate 4,456,887, forward strand.
ATTATGATTCATTTTGTAGTTTATGAAGACTCAAGGGTCGAAAAGAAGGGGGGATGATAATATCCAGAATCAGATATCAAGCTCTAGTTACTTTGATGGATCTTTTCTTCCTTGGCATTGGTCAGTAGTGTGTACATTCTGATGTTGTTCATGCATATACACACACACACACACACACATATATATATATATTAACTTATTACATTTCATTTTCCACTGTCTTACTCAGTTACGAAAGAAAAATGAAAATTACATAGAGCTTCAACTTACTTAATAAACTGAAAATGAAGAGTTATTAAGTTTATATTTTGGAGCAGTTTTATGATTCTTAACTTTAGTATATTGACTATGGTATTTTTTGTGTTTTATATTTTCTAGAATTCAAAGATTTTTTATCTTCTGTGCTGATTTCTTCCCCTTCCATACAGTAATATATATGATGTGAACATTGATAAATTAGAGGAGAAGCCATGGAGGATTCCAGGAGCTGACATAACAGATTACTTCAATTTTGGTTTTAGTGAGAACTCTTGGAAGCAATACTGTTTGTCTTTGGTGAGTTCATTATTGTGCCTAAAATGGCTTAACTTGTAGCTTAATTTGATGTGATGTTTGTCGCTTGGTTTTTCTGGTCAGCTTCTACCATAACTTATGCTTTCAGTAACTAATAGTCTTGTAGTTTCCACTACATACCTCTTGCATTGCTCATCATATCATCTGTTTTCTGTTAAACTTTAATTAATCGGGGATATGATTGGCATATGGTTTTAATTAGAAGATTGTTGATTAACTTATCTAATAAGAACCGTATACTCTCAAATTTTCAAAGGGTCAACTGTGGCAAACATCAATGAGAATTGGTGTCTGTTTTATTGTGCTGAAAGCTATTGTTTGACCTTGCTTATTGGAGTTGGTATTTCAGGCATCCACACGGGAGCAATTTGATCAAGCTGTATCAGGGAGCTTACCTTCTCCTTCCTCAAAATGTGAAGTGGTATGCTGATATTTAGTAGTTACCACGTTTTAATCATTTTGCTTATCGATCAATCATGCTTTCTTCTTAAGTGTTGAATGCAAATATGAAATTGGGACTTTGTTACTGATTGTTTGTTCAGCCAAAGGGTAGAGCAATACAGGTTGAAAACAGTGTGGTTGAGCGCCAACCATCCACACACGTGAGGCGTCCACGCGATATAGATTCCGATGTTATTATACAGGTTTGCACTCACACTAAGTTTACCATAATTATTGTGTTGTAGTTGTCATATGTCATTGTAGTAATCATATGTGCCTTGGAGCAGATCAAGGTGCACGGGTTCTCTGACAACAATTCTGGTTCTGTCAATAGCAATATACACGATTTATCTGAAGAGGGGGATTTAATTTCAGGCAATAACAAAACCATTTCTTCCAGTGAACATGATGTTCTATCTAAAGAGCAGTGGGAAGCTGCTAAAAAATCAGAAGATTCGTCTGGTCTGGAAAGGTCTGCTATTTGTCTGATGATTTCAGTGATTCCTTTGTATATGGTATATGTGATTACAACAATTCCCGTTGTATGATGTAGATCTGTTTTCACTCAATTAGAGCTTTTGTGTGTTTCTCCCATGTTAGAAGTATGAACAACGGTGCTAAAAAAAACTTGTTGTGCTTAAAAGACACTTTCTATCACAAAAGTAATATAACATATTTGTGACTCCAAGTATCCTACCCATAGGGATTATTAACAATTATGGTACTAGTTGAGATCCAGTGTTATTTAGACTAACAGAAGTAAGGTTGGTTGGTTCACAATAACAAGAAGCACAATAACTATAATGAGAACAATAACACAACACAAGTATGAAGAATCAATGGAGAGAAGGCCTAGGATACATTTTCATTTGTATCTTTGATTCCCCCTATCCTAATTCTCTAAAAGTTATCTGTTAAATCACAAGTTCCAATCTCTCTACGAGTCCTATTAATATGTTTTGTCATGCGCTACCGATATTAATTTACTGATGCTGATATCCATCTTAAATGTATGCTGATTTGTACCTTCCATTCTATGGACAATCATATTTTTTACATAGTCACAAGCATTTCTTGTTACAAATTGATCCTTCATTGTAATTGTAAATGCCTTCTAGAATTTTCTCATTCTATTGACATTGAAATATAAATTCCTCAATGAAATTCATTGTGCTTGTTGAAGTTGATTATTTGTCGGGAGTTGAACATATTATGTAACTGATGTGGACTTTGATTTTCACAATCACAGAAATGAACTGATTCCTGAAGTGGTTGAAGTTCAGCATCTACATGAAGAGAACCAACATTCAGAAGATGCTGAAGTGCTGGATGAAGAAATTAGAATGGAGGAGAGAGTTGGCATTGACACATGTAGTGCAGATCCATGCCGGAGTGAACCAGAATTATCACTTGGTGATCAAGAACTTAGTCTGACTTCCTATTCTGACAATGAGTCTGAGGGAACTGAAGATAGTATACGTAGCGATAATGAGAGCAATCATAGCCCTTTAAGAAGCCATTTGGTGAATTCTAACACCGGCTTAAAGGAGTCTTTGTCACTTTATAATAAAACCTCAAAGAGCATCAGTGTCAACAGAAAACCAGTAAATACATCTTATTACTCAAGAAATAGAGGGCCAGTACAACAGGAAGGGAGGCATCGGAGTGGTAGACATAGACCTTGTTCAATGCTGAAAAAGCACTTAGAAAATGATAATAATGTCTCTCACATCCCCAGATCCGGTGGAAGGAATCTGTCTCCCTGGGGTCGTCAATTTGTTAATTACAGATCGGAAGAACGACTGCAATGTTTTGGAAGTCATAAAAGAAAATTTGTTTCATATAATAGAGAAACAAAATCATGCTATTACGGTGCTGACAAAATTGTTGACGACCTGGATCAGGCAGTATATAATGTATATTCAGATAGGGAAGATGGAGACAGCTTCAGAGAGAATGCGAATCACTATATCAGAAAAAATGGGGATAAGAGGGAGTGTTTTTTTGAGCAAAGAACTCTAATGAAATATAATGAAGACAGCTATTGGCATTCTGCTAGTAGAAATCACTATGTTGATGATGACTTGAGTCCCCTCTCGTATAAGGAGTCAAGGGTGTTTGGTCCAAAGCATTCTTCCTTTCCTGCTGAAGATAGGGAAACTCAAAGGAGAATAATGCATCACAAGCCTCATATTAAGGACGGAAACTGTGATTCTGATCAATGGTTTGATGATGAATATGAGTTTGAGTTTTTAAACAGAAATCATACAATGCCTCCTTCTTTTGCTGAGAGAGAAATGGAATCTTTTAATCATGCACATGAAGAGCAGTTTCCACAAATTGATAGAGCACTAAAAAGATATACAGGAAGGCGTAGACATCATGACAGGCCTCCCTTACTTGTGGATACCCTGTGGTCTGGGAAACCAGAAGACGAGTTCCCGAAATATGTAAATAATCAGAATTCATATTTGAAATATCATAGACAATCATCTCCCAAGTCAGAGAGAAATTATATGCATAGAGTAAATGATAATTTTAGGGGACATGAGAGACATAAACATGCCTTCAACAGAGGCAATGACTGGCACCGTGATTATACAAATGCTGCTGCAAATGAAGATTGCACAACTTCTCCTGTAGATGAGTGTGAGTTATACCCTTTCTCATCTGAGGTTCCACACTGGACCAACAATGATAATGTTGTTTGGCATCATGAGGGATTGCACCCTGAAGAAGATGCATTATTCTACAAGGAAACTCCAAGGCACGAAAGACTTGCAAGAAATGGAACTTTGCATGCTAGGGTGCAAAGATATGATATAAAATTAAAGCAGCATCGGATAAATTCTTCAAAGAGAGATAGAGAGAGCTTTTTAAATAGCAGCTCTAAGGTTATGAGTAGAGATCACTGTCACCAGACAGTGCTGAGATGCAAGAAATCAGTTGACTTGATTAATAGGGAAGGAAAGGTAAAATTGGGGAAATTATGGTTAAGAAACTGTACTACTGTATTTTTTATCCATTCGAGCTACTCCACGTCTGTTGGGCTCCATTTTTTTCTCATTTAATATCTATTGTACCACTGCCCTCATGCAGCTATATTTTGTTTTTTCTATCTTTACCTGCTTTACTTTTATGCTTTTAAAATAGTTAAGATTGTAGTGATGAGCTTAAGTTCAGTATCCTATCAAGCTAAATTGAAGAGAATTTCAAGTCAAAATTGAAAGCAAAGTCCACAAAGTCATTATAGCATAAGTCTCAGATTTCCTTTCCAAATAAAATGTGATATTTCATGGTTTGAAGATGCTTCTTTTGGGTCACGTATGTTTACCTGTATGTCATGTTGTTTGATATTACTTTCATGATACAATTTTTTTCCTTTTGTTGTAGCTGATTTTTCTATTTTCCCTCAACTTAGTTTAATTTTATTCTGGGTATACATTGAAAGGGGGCCTTGCTGCAACAGTTGCAATTGCTGTCCTGTGCCTAAGAGGTTACAGATTTGAATTGTGGACCCAGCCTCTTGCTTATGCAAAGTAAGGCTACCTTCAATAGATCTATAATGGGCCTCGTAGTGGGAGTTTTATGACATAGCATGCCTTTTCTATGGCTTACCCTATGCTTCCATGATTTTAGTAATGGAACTCTAATGATCTTCGTCTTTTCTTCCTTTCCCCCTTGGATACTCAACCAGCCTAAAAATTGATATATGGGCTGTACTGGGAATGTGACATATTATGGTAATGGGTTGTGGTGATTATGATTGCTGTCATTAACATGGATAAATAGTTTGCCTACAAAAACATGGATAGTTAGCATGGCTGATCGGGGACTAGTTACATCCTTTATTCTTTTGTCTGTATATAATTATGTGGCTTATGTGGTATGTTTTTTCTTTATAATTTTTATATTTAAATTGATTACAGCTTTTCCACTGGACATTTATTTTGCTTGCACATCTTTCATTGATTTTTGGAATTTCTAAATCAGTCTATAGCCTTGCAACCAGAGTCCACTACTTAATCATGTATGTAGATAAGTCCTAAGAAATTAAAAAATAGTCTTGGACATGTGTATGTGTGACATCAAGCATGAGAAGCAGCCAAAAGAACATCTGTCACTGATTTTATTTCTCTACTAAGATCTATAACTTTTTTTACCCTAGAACTTGCCGGGTACACTGTTGGTTCTTCGTTACTTCAAGTAGAAGTATTATTTTTTTCTGTGTAGAGAATGAATTTACATGTTTGGTCTAATGTGCAGACCTTGTTAATGGTTCAAATTAGTGTTTCTGGCAATAAGGATAGTATCTTCTTAGTCATTTTCCCTCCTCTGATAATGGTGGCATTTGCAAGATTGTACACTGCGATGACTAGGTTCTGGCTAAGTATTATGACTATTTTATGTAATTCAAATCATTATGTTGTAGCTCCATTTACATGATTGGATTATATTGGTCTGATATAACTGCTTCAGTGTCATTTATACTTTTAGTTCTTAAACTTCTCATAATTAGATTGATTTAACTGCATTTAACTTTTAAAATGAATGACATTGTTGATCGCAGTATATTTTCATCTTATGTTGAATATACAAGCCAGCAGAGGTATAAGTTACATTGTTTTTATGTTGACCTTAATCCTTATGATCAGAGGTTCTACTATTTGATTTTTTTTAACTTGCTGTCACTTTAAAGACTTCCTGCTTCTGTCGAGCATTCTATTAGTATCTATGTTTATTTGTATTAGACATTCTAATTCGGTGACTCAGATTTATCATACTTGTTGCACTTTCACTCATTTATTTGATGCATCATACTAGTTCAACAACAGTGGTTTTTATTTGTTAGATAATTCCATGTTTCGATAATAAATTTATGAGGTACCTTGTGACTGATTCTGCAGTCTGCAAAAAGTTCCAGAATGACGTGCAATGATAGGCTTGAAGATGTGGATAGAGGGATTGCTGAGAAGCAGAAAGCTTTGGTAGGTTTTGATGGTTCTCGTAAGAAGGCAGCAACAAAATCTCTGTGTGACAACGAAAATAAGAAATCTCTTCAGAACCTTCCAGATAAAAGGCAACAAGGTGTGGATGTAGAAGAAGGTGAGATAGTAACAGAAGAACCAACCATGGAGGTTTATCTATCCAGAAGAGATGCTTCTGAGGGTGCAGGACGTGCTGACAGTGTGAAGAAGAGAATGTCACAGGATGGAAATAATTCAGAACTGCATATAGGTAATTTTGACAGCCAGAAGATTCTTGTTACAATAGCTAAAATGGAGAAACGTAGGGAGCGCTTTAAGCAGCCCATCAATATGATAAAAGAAGCAGAAAAGAGTTTGAAGCCGAACACTGACTCGGTAGTCAATACCGATGAAATAAAACAACATAGGCCAGCTCGAAAGAGGCGCTGGAACGGTGGTTAGTTTTTGAGTTCGAGGAATTTACTGTTGATTAGATTTTGATAAATGGCAGAGAACTTTGGTCAGTTAATCAACAATATTGTCGAAAATACTCTTTTTACTTGGCAACGTTGATTTTAATTGATATTTGCATTATTGAATACTTGGGGAGGGTTCTGTTGCTGTATTTTAATACTTTTGCAGTGATTGCTGAGAATTCGTGTCTATATTGTATACCCTGATTCTTGGGCTTTGATAGATATATCAATTTTAATATATAACAGGAAGGTTGCTCAGTGAATTTGGCCAGGAAGTTTTTAATTGTGGAAAACAACTTCTCTTTGCGGAAAAGTTGTGATGTGCATACATTTGGCTATTTTATTATGAGTTTAATGGTTATATACTAAAAGTGCAAACTTTTTTTTACTCATATCCAATTACATTACATTAAAATGTCACTTTTTCATATTAATTTTTAGAACATCTCTACATATATCTTACATGAGAAAAATGTAATTGGATGCATCTATAATACCGTGAATACATAACTATTAAATTATTTTATTTTAGTTACTGATTAATATTTTTTAAACTTTATCATATAATATTAATATTAATAATAATGTGATATGTTTAATGAACACCGTAAAAAAAGTTATAGACGAATCAAATCTCATTTTAATATGTTACTATGAAACTTATTGGATATATGTATAAAATTTGTATTTTTAGTGTTAAGTGTGTTATCATTAAACTCATAAATATACCTGGCAAGAATTTAACCCTTTTGAATCGAATCTGTATGTGTGTATTTAATCATAATACTAACTGTTGACTTTTTATTTGATGATTATTGTTGTATTTAGTAGCTTTTAATGGGCATATGGTTAGACACGATTTGAAAGTAATTTGTGATATTTTAAGCATAACTTTTTTTAAAAAAAAATTATGTATTCATAATGTTTTTTAACTGTATTTTTTTACTGTTATTATTGTGTTTCAGATAAGGGTAAATTTATATTATAAATTTCTTCTTCGTGATTTCTTTATGCTTTATTTTATCGTGATATATTTAGCATCTCTCATTTATATTTTCTCTTTGAAAAGAGGGTTAAGATGTTTGATCTTTTTGAACATTACTGTATTATTTTTTTGACAAAAACAATTCTGTTTATTATGCTTTGATTTTGATATTATTGCCAACCATTAGAATTTTGTATTGTTCATTAGTATTAACCTCGTTTTTTTTTTACAGATATCCAATACTATTTCCCTCCTTTTTTTTTTACAGATATCCAATACTATTTCCCTCCTTTTTTTTTACAGATATCCCAATACTATATCCCTCGTTTATTCACGTTATCTTTGTTTTTTGCAAAATATTTTTGTATATCTTTTCATTCGCAAGTATCATTAAATCACGAACTGGAGCGCACTTGCCAATCATGAACTTGCACGTGTCACTACAATCTGCTTTTTGGATAATGGCCTCGGCCACACAAGCCACGTACCTACGTGGATAATCTCGGTCCTGCTACAATATAGCTTGCACAACTACCAAATTGCCCTTGAACATACACTTCAGATTTGGGAGAGTCATAAACATTTCTTTTAGTAATTGGAGGTCATAAACTATTGACGGATTATATCACACTAGAATAAATTATCAATTTAATCTTATATTATCACTTTTTTTTAATTTAGTTTATAAATTATAGAAATATATGATAAAAAATTAAATTAATAATTTTTCTATCATAATTACATATTATTTAATTATTAAACAAAATAAAAAATTAAAGTAGATAGTCCATTAAATTTAACACTCACCCATTAGTTTACAAATTTTATTACAGTTTTGATTCTCTAATCCACTCAAATTTTTTAGGTAATTCCAATCAAATTCTTTTCCATAGATTTTGTTGAAAATATTTTAAAAATTAACTTGAGAAAATAGCACTATAATATAGTATAATTAAATTAATGTGTAAAAAAATAGCAAAAGTTTTTTGAGTTTATGTAGACCGTGGAGGGCTATCATGGTAATTGTACATGTTATCTTCTTCCTCCTCCACATTTGGTTTGTAGTAGGAAACAGTTTACTCCGTTAACCAGAAATGAACTCCATCCCTTCTCCACCTCCGTCTTCTTCTTCCTCTCCAAATTTCACTCTCTTCACTCACTCCAAAAACCCCAACTGTCTCTTCAAATTCAGCCTCAAAATACCCATTTTACCTTTCCACTCTTCATCTTCCCATCTCACTTCACATCCACCATGCTGCACTCTCGGAGACTCAACTTCCTTGCTTGACACAAATGCCTCTCCCTCCGAACAGATTTCCCGCAACGACGTTCCACCGAAAGAAATGCTCGTGGTTCGCCGGCCGGTGAAGGAGTTTTCCGGCGAAGTCTCCGACGAAGAGGAAGAAGTGAAGGAAACGGAGGAAGATAAAATTAAAGGTTCTTCAATTGATGATGGACTCACGAATTTTGCGAAGAAGATGCCGATGTTTGAACCGGAGAGAGTCGAATCGGATTCCACAGAGAAGCTTCTGACTGTGAATTTGGATTTGTCGTTATATAAGGCGAAGGTTTTGGGTAGAAGCTTTCGTTATGAAGAAGCAGAGGCAATACTTCAGAAGGTGAGGTATCTAAGGATCATTTTGATGTTTAGGGTCGACATTTAAGATTGAAGGTGTGTCTGGTATCCAATGCATACGATGTCTGACACTATCGCAATATGGACACATGTGATTACGTTTAATCGTTTATGTTTCTAAAATTATTATCAATGTTTGTGTCGATCTTAAATGTCGTTTAATGTGTTGTTTATAGTTCTTAACTTGTTTTTTAGAAACAATTTTTTTGTTGCTATATTTGGTTTTGTGGTGTGATTCTGATAATGGGTTTTGTTTTTTGGTTGTCTTTATTTATGAAAGTGTATATGTTATTGGCCGGAAGATGGTCGACCTTATGTAGCACTTGGGAAAATTTTGAGCAAGCAATCTAAAAATAGCCAAGCCAGGGAGATTTATGAGAAGGGTTGCCAAGCTACTCAGGGTGAAAATGCCTTCATTTGGCAGGTTAGTGTTCGATTGTGTTTTTGCATGTGATCATCACTCATCATCTATGACGCAATGATACAGACGCATAGGCATCAATATCGGACTTGAAACAAACACCAACACGTAGACACTTGTAATAATTTAAGAAAATGGAAGTAATTGTATGTAAACAGATGTGCCAATGTTAGTGCCATGTCGATGATGGACACTCAGACATACCTTTAGTCTTAAGTGTTGGTGGTTCATAGCTCATCACATGTAGACACGTGTAATAATTTGAGAAATGGAAGTGGTTGTATGTAAATACATGTCAATGTAAGTGTCATGTCGATGTTGGACACTAAATGTTGGCAGTACATAGCTCATTACACTCTCAAACTCAACCTTATTGGCTTATCAATTGGAACTGGAACTCGTTCATGGAGTACTCAAGTCTTACTACTCATGAATTTGTAGTTTGGCTTATACATCACATGGCTATAATATAGTTTTCACAGCCTGGCATGCCTAAGTCCTTTGAGGCTTGTACTAGCTAGAACTGTCTTCATCTGGTAACATAAGGAATGGGAGAGATTGCTTCCAATACTCTAATGATATATTGAATTGTGATTTAACTTGTGTTCTGCTGAAGTTAACAAGTGAAAGCTCTCTTTTGAACAGTGTTGGGCTGTTCTTGAAAAGAAAATGGGAAATATCAGGAGAGCTAGAGAGCTTTTTGACGCTGCAACGGTTGCTGATAAGAAGCATGTTGCTGCTTGGCATGGTTGGGCAGTTCTAGAGTTAAAGCAAGGAAATATAACGAAGGCAAGGAATCTTCTTTCAAAAGGTCTTCGATATTGTGGACAGAATGAGTACATATACCAAACACTTGCATTGCTTGAAGCTAAAGCAAATCGATATCAGCAGGCTCGATATTTATTCAATCAGGCCACAAAGTGCAATCCTAAAAGCTGTGCTAGTTGGCTTGTAAGTCACCATCATCTGAGAGACATTGTTTGAGTCAAACTTATATGTTATTGTTAATGTTAAGCATGTTATCTTATCAAGTCATTTTTATTTATTTATTCTGAACAGGCTTGGGCTCAAATGGAGGTTGAACAGGAAAACTATCGTACTGCTAGGAAATTGTTTGAGGTTATATCTTATACCGTCATTTCTATCGTATTTTCTTTCTGATTTCTTTGATCCATAGAACTCATCCGATTTTATTTCATTACGAATTAGGAGTTGGAGGAAACTTCCTTTGCCATTTATTTTTGTTAATTTTCATCTATATGTGACTTATTTTTCTTTTCTTCTTTGAATGAATAGAATGCAGTGAAGGCAAGTCCTAAAAATAGGTTTACTTGGCATGTATGGGGTGTTTTTGAAGCTAACATGGGAAACATTGACAAGGGAAAAAAGCTTCTAAAGATAGGTCATGCTCTAAATCCAAGGGATGCCGTTCTTCTTCAGTCTCTTGCATTAATAGAATACAAACACTCAAGTGCAAACCGTGCTCGGGTTTTGTTCAAGGGAGCATCTCAATTGGATCCAAAGCATCAACCTGTTTGGTTTGTAAGTGGCTTACTCAGTTGTATCTTTACCTATATCTCAAATATCATTATTCAAAATTCTATTCCTTTTTTATATGGTTTGTTGTGAAGTGAGCTTGACATGGTGAATAATTTGTCTTTCTGCAAACACTTTAGATTAAACACGAAATGCACTGTCAGTGTAAAATAATTTTACATTGTCCAACATTTCGTAGTTATTTTAAAATTGCGGTTACAAAATAGTCCTACGTGGCAAAATCATGAATTTTCATTGGATGTTGTAAAACTATTTTACATCGACCGTGCATCTCCATTAAAATCATTACTTTACATTATTCATGTTGTGGTTCCAACATGAAGGAAGCACGGTGTTTCAGAATGACTTACTAAGGCACATAAAGTGACATTTTTTTCCGGATTTTAATTCAAAGAATATCCTAATGTAATATGTGTGTAATTTTTTGGTATGTAATTTCATGAAAAGAATATATAATTTTATGTAATTTTTTGGGGGTATGCAGGCTTGGGGTTGGATGGAATGGAAGGAAGGAAACTTGAACACAGCTAGAGAATTATACCAAAAGGCTTTATCAATTGATCCAAACAGTGAAAGTGCTGCTAGGTGTCTCCAGGTATAAATGTTGTGACAACTTGATTCTTTCCCTAACTTGACATTCACTTCTCAAACAAAACAACTTTCTTACAATGCAGGCATGGGGTGTTCTGGAGCAGAGGGTTGGCAATCTTTCAGCTGCACGTAGATTATTTAGATCCTCATTGAATATAAATTCTCAGAGTTATGTGACATGGATGACTTGGGCATCACTAGAAGAAGATCAAGGAAATCCTGTACGCGCTGAAGAGATTCGTAACCTTTATTTCCAGCAGGTAACTGTTATACTGCCTTTTTATAGTTATTCAATTTATTCTTCTAATCAGGAGTGCTACTAATATTTGAAATGTTATTTGTTGCGGGCAACAGCGCACGGAAGTTGTAGATGATGCTTCCTGGGTTATGGGATTCTTAGATATTTTAGACCCTGCCATTGACAGTTTGAAGAGACTCTTGAAGATGGACCCAAATTCATTTAACATGGCACCAGAGTCCATGAGAAATATTACCGGAACAAAGAAAAACCCAGTTGATTTTGATAGTGACGATGATGATAATGATGTGGAAGATGATAGTAAGTTTGATTTGGATGCTTTCATTATGGAAAGGTTATCCTTCGATGTGTCGAAGCTTGAAGTTCAATTGGAAACACCAAAAAAAACTTTTACGAACAAAATTGTCTCCAAGAAGGGTATGGCGATCAAATAATAGATTTGCCAAAGTGTAAGTTCAGAATACAGGTAATAGTTTATGGTCGAGCCTTGCGTAGTACATATCGGTGTCTTGTCAAATTAACTTTGAATAGTTCAGTTGGGATATTGGAACTTATTTCCTTTGTTTAGACCGTTTAGCAGTCTTGGACCTATAAAAATAATCACATAGTACATAAAGGATATCTTGCCTTGTGTTGAAAATGGACAAGAAATAATTTAGCATATGTTTGGTTAGGCGTTGGCTAAAGAATTTTTGCGTTCCAATGCATTGTATACATGACTTTTATGAAGCTGCATTTAATAGCTTCAAGTGAGACGTGCGTTGGGTGGATGTTCCACCGTGATCCCAAACAGGTGCTTAATGTAAACAAAGTATAATAATGACAATATTGCATTGTGTTCAAGGAAAATGTGTCCACCTTATAGATTTTAGTAAGTTAAGATTATGATGAATGTTAAATTAAATTGATGGTGAATATAAATTATAGAGAAATGTTAACAAATGTCATTGAAACACTAATTAAGAATGCAAATGTAGAATTTTTTTGAAAGTTGTGTAATTCATACTTAGGAAATGTAAAAATGTAAAAAGTGTAATTTTTCACTCAACTTATTTTTTATTTCCTTTTTCACTCAAATATTGTTAGCATGACCCTAAACTATATAATGCAACAAGTTCATTTTTGAATAGTTTTGTCTTCAAGATATATCTGCTCTGAATGTGCATACATGATTACATGTAATGGCAAGTGAAAAGAAATCTATTAGCTAAATAAAAAAAGAGTTGTAGGACCTAAAGCAAAATGGAAAACTATTTTGATGAAAAGTTGCTTAAAAAATGTACAAGATTTAGGAAGAAAAATAAAGTTAATGATGTATGTGTGAGTTTTATTATTCAACCAAGGTAAAGTAGCCTAAAGTAATAGCTTCTCAAGCTTTCTCTGAGTTTAAAGCCTCTCTTAAAATTTGCAGCTTAGCTTGAAAATAGTCTTAAGAATATTGAGTTCGCTTTAGCTGATTAATTGGAGCGTCCAACTTTATAGTTTCTTTTCCAACTCCTATATTTTTAAAAGATTCAAATTAATATGTTTAAATTAATTAATTTTGATGTATTTTTTTTGTTAAAATACATTTTAAAAATATTGAAGGTGGAGGAAGAAACTATCAAAAGAGATTCCACCAAGGATAGATATTATTTTGGGCTTGGTCATGGAACACTTTTGTTTTCCATCCAAACATCAAAATAAATTTGTCAAAAAGGATCAATATTTGTTGTACACTTATAAGTGCCATAAATAAATATAAGGAATAAACTAATGATTTCCATTTGTGTTGCCCTTTTCCTGTTTTTCATGAGTTGTAATTATCTAGAGTGGAATTAATGTTGAATCTGCCGCATTCAATATTTTTTTTTATATGCAAAAGTTAGTAATTAATTAAGTTAATATATTTATACCTTGTTTAAGATTTCAACCACGATCCTTTGACTTTTTTCATTCCTTTAATCTTAATACTTATGAATTTAAACGCAAGAACTCTGGCCTAGGTCGCAGGAGGAGGAGTGATCTATAAAGAAATCCAATCTTGTGTTCACGTTTTTTTTTTTTTTAATAATTTGTCTTTAAAATGAAATTCACTATAATTTATTTGATTATATATTATAATTAGTTAATGTTGATCAACTTAGTCCGTGTTTGATTTTACGATGATAAAAATTAATTTTGAACAAATTAATTTTACTCAAAATTAAATTTAATGTAAAATAATTTATATTTGAATATATTCACATATAATTTAATTAAACAATAAATTTTAGTATAAAAATTATATTCAAAGTTAAATGTTGTAAATTTTAACTTAAAATTAGAATTAATTATTGAGTAAATAAATTATGAAGGTAAAATAAATTATACTCAATAAGAGTATAACATGTCAAATAACTATACAAATGATTGAACATCATATTTTAATCCAAAATGTCAAAGTAATGGATTTTATGGTTCATTCCACTTATATACTGCTCAGTATTTATTTTTTCATCTAAGTGAGACTTATTTACTCACATTTAATATACAACATAATTAAATATATACATGCACTTATCCCTAAGTTGTCTTCAAAAAATTATGAGCAATTTTCTTATCACTTAATAAAAATTAATCACAAAAATACATTAACCTAGAGATTCATGTGTATTTCATTTATAAATAATTTATTTATGTGACACATTTTCGTTAGACAATTTTGCAAAAATAACTTTGAAAAAACCATTTAATTTATACCGAAGTATGTAGAAATTTCTGTGGGTGTGCATTATGACACAATGTGTACGATTCCAATTGTGGAATTATTGTCATTACTCATTCCTGCATTTTTTAGGATATATATAGCCGGAACGCTGCAGCTTTTATCTTTAGAGGTGAATCAGCAAATCCAAACTCGTATATTTTCTTTGCCTTTCCAAACAAACAAGACGAATCCATTCTAATTTTAAGGGATTTTTTTGCTATAAATTTTTATTAAAAAAAATATGATAGTTTAAGGGAAACAAAACACACCCTTTGGAGTTGTATCCTCATACATTATATAATAAGTTTGTTAAAAACAAACACATCCTTAATTAAGTTCAGTCAGAATATACTAGCTAGAAGTCTAGAACTAAAATGAATGAAAATATTTTACAATAAATTCATCATTAATTTTACATATCATGATGAATGATTATTCGTAAAACTGGATTCGAATACTCTCTATCTCTATGACCGTAAATATAAACAAAAGAAAATACATGCATTTGGACATGAAGAGGTACTACCTTTTTTTTATAAAAAAAAAA